>LPNX010354010.1:1067197-1212427 GCA_001517045.1 Pseudotsuga menziesii
GAGTGAGGATGAAGGTAAATATCTCCAACACCCCCCCTTAAGCTATACTCAGGAAGAGTTAGAAAAAATAAAAATGCTAGGGCCCTGGAAACAAAGGCCATAGGTCACCCTGTACAATAAAGCAACTGAAACAATGCTCAAACCAAACTAAGTGAGGAAAAGAGGGAAAACCTAGTGGGACAAACCCCCCCTCAAGATGAACAGTGAAAGTAGTCTGGATCACCCTGATGAACTCACCCCCAACAGTGAACGGAGGTAAGTGAACTTCTTTTCTGAAAATCTCTTGGTGAAGATGTCGGCAATCTGCTCATCAGTCGGGCAGTATTGCAGAATGATGGTCCTGTCATGCACTAGCTCCCTGATGTAGTGCATGTGAATTTCTACATGTTTGGTCCTCTGCCTGGTAACTGGATCCGTGGATATATTAATAGCACTCTGGTTGTCACAAAAGAGGACAGTGGACATAGTACTACCAAGATCAAACTCTAAAAGAATGCCTTGCAACCAAACTGCTTGGATGCAAGCATTCACCGCTCCTCGATACTCGGCCTTTTCTGAAGATAGTGCTATGGCAGCCTGCTTTTTGCTTGACCAGCAAATAGGGCCACCACTAAACATGAATACATATCCAGAAGTTGACTTCCGATCAATAGAATCACCCACCCAATCGGAATCTGTGTATCCAACCAGCTCTAGCTCGGAATCTGCAGCATAGTGAATGCCGTAGGTCCTGGTTCCCTGAATGTACTGGAGGATCCGCTTGGCTGCCTTCCAATGAATATCATGAGGCTGCTGCATGTATCTTGATACAGCATTCATGGCATAACAAATATCAGGCCTAGAATGTGTCAAGTACAACAAGCTACCAATTAGCTGTCGATAGATAGTGCAGTCCATGGGAGGTGTGCTTTTTCCTTCTTCAAGGCTGATCCCTGAAAGGAAAGGGAATGGTGTAGGCCTACATTCAGCCATGTTAAACTTTACTAACAGGTTTGAAATGTATTTTGACTGAGTCACCATAATCCCATCAGAATTTTGTCGATTTTGAGCCCCAAAAATTGTTTTAGAAGCCCCAAATCACTCATTTCAAAGGCATTGTGGAGAGCAGTTTTGATGGCTGAAATGGAGGCAATTGTGCTACCTGTGATCAGTAAGTCATCAACATATAAAACAATAATAATAATATTATCATCATGCTGCTATAAATACACATTTGGATCTGATCTACATCGCTGAAAGTTTTGCGAGAGAAGGAAGGCATCCATCTTGGAATACCACTCTCTTGGGGCCTGTTTTAACCCATATAGTGACTTCTTTAGATTGCAAACCAAGATGGATCAGTGATGTAAACTTCAGGCTGATTCATGTATATCTCCTCATGAATATCTCCATGCAGAAATTCTGACTTAACATCCATGTGATGCACCTCCCAATGCTTGGATGCGGAAATAGCCAAAACAAGGCAGATGGAGTCCATTTTTGCAACCGGTGCAAAGGTCTCAAGGTAGTCCACTCCTTGGACCTGAAAGAAACCTTTTTCTACCAGAATTGCCTTATATTTGTAGGTGCTTCCATCAACAGCAACCTTTTTCCGAAACACCCACTTGCATTGAACCAATTTCCTTCCCGGAGGAAGAGAAACTAGCTCCCAAGTAGTGTTTTTCTGAAGAGAATTCATCTCTTCATCCATGGCAACTTGCCATCTCGGATCCTTCCGAGCATCGTAGTAAGATTTTGGATCTGAACTAATCATCAAATAGCAAGTTTAGGACAGTAAAATATCAGAACAAGAGAGTGCAATACCTGCTCTTTGGAAATCAGACCGGGTTCTCCTTGGATCATCCGGATTTCCAATGTTGTCTCCTGCGGAGGAGAGTGTCTGTCGGGCCCATGTAGGAAGATGAGTTTGCACTTCAGGTTCTAATTCAGTATCTGATGTTTTCTATTCACTGATATCAGAAATCAGAGGATCCAAATCATGGTCATCACCTCCAATTTCATCATCCAAATATTCAGTGGAATAGGAAGAAATTTCAGCAGTTTTCTCCTCCACTAGTTCCACCTCCTCAAGAGGCTCATCGAACTTGACACTTCTCTCGATGATGATCTGTTTGGTCTTGATATCCAGCAGCTTGAATCCTTTATATTCATCAGGATATCCAATAAACAAATATTCTATGCTCTGCGGTTGCAAAGCCCTTCTTTTATCAAGCGGAATCCGGGCCCATGCAGTGGACCCAAACACCCGTAGGTTAGACACATCTGGCTTGTGTCCAAAGTATGCTTCGAAAGGAGTCTTAACTTTCACTGATGAATGTGGCACCCTGTTCTGAATGTATGTTTCAGCATGCATGGCTTCAGCCCACAAATTTGCAGCAAGCTTCTTTGACTCCAACATACAGGTGGTCATCTCTTTGAGAGACCGGTTCTTCCTTTCTGCTACTCCGTTCTGCTGGGGAGTGTAGGGAATTGAATGTTGGACCTGAATACCACTTTGGGAGAAAACCGACACAAAATCATTACTGACATACTCCCCTCCATTATCAGATCTCAATATCTTTATCTTAATCCCAGAGGCATTTTCAATCAAAGCCTTCAATTCAGAAAATTTTTCACATACCTCTGATTTCTTTTTGAGGAAGAAAACCCATGTATACCTGGAAAAATCATCAATAAAGGTAAGGAGGTACCTTGATCCATTCATGAATGTGACAGGCATTGGACCACTGATATCAGAATGTATCATCCCCAATATGTTTGTATCTCGGTATGCCTTCCCCCGATCGAACTTGTGCTCAGGGTGCTTTCCAATCACACAGCCCTTGCAGACTCCCGTAGTTGCCTTGATGACCGGAAGGCCTTCAACCATGGAATGTTTATGTAATTGCTGCAAATATTTGAAATTAATATGGCCAAACCTTTCATTCCACAGCCTACTAACCTCATTTCCATGAGTTAGCAAAGCGGTGGGCTTTTCATCCGCAACAAAGTGAGAGAACTCATAGGCTTTTGCATGATGATTTGCATGGCCTTTTGCAATGAGTTTCCCGGATGAAATTTCTGTTATCTCAACATCATTTGGGATAAAAGAGACCCTCTTAGGCATTCCTATATGTGTCATTTGATAGACACTAAGAAGATTTGATGCAAGAGATGGTACATACAAAACATTAGAAAAAGAACCATTTTCTAGATTTACAGTACCTTGTCCTTTGGAAATGATGGTGGAGTCATCTCCCAAGTGGATGGGAATGGATTTGCTGGTTTCCAAGGATGAAAAGGAGTCTTTTTCAGCCATCATGTGATTCGAAGCCACACTGTCAATCAGCAGTGATTTTGACTTCAAAGTGCTTGCCATGAGGGCATGACCTTTCTCATGCTGTGGTTCCTGATCTTGGTGATCTCTCTTTCGAAAGCTCTCCGGAAAATTGATGTGATTCCTTTCAAGAAGAGAGGTTGCTTCATCAAGATTTTTCTTCATGTAGACATTTTCAGGGTGAAAACCCTTCCCGCAGTAAGAACACCTGACTCTTTCTTTCCCATTGTGCCCTTTTCCTTTGTTCTTCCTTGAACCGGAAGATTCATCATGCTGCTGATTTTCAAATCTAGGCTTTGGAGCATCAAATTTAGTTTTCTGATTTTTCTGCTGCTTACCTTTACCTTTCACAGCTTTGGGCCCCGTGACATGGAGGGCTTGGTCACGGGAAGATCGGATGATCCCCATATGGACAAGCTTGTCATGTTCACTAGTTAGGGACTCAATGAAGGCATCGAGTGTAGGAATCTTCCATTTGGGAGTTGTGAGCTTCACCGCATGGAATGTAGAAACAAAAACTGAATATTCAGCCCCGAGTTTAGAGAGGATGGCTAGGATGAGCTGATCATCTTCCTTCTCCACTTTGCATTGCTTCAAGAGAAAAACTATATTCTTGAACTTTGTAAAGAAATCATTCAGAGTCTCAAAATTGGAAGGTTGGAGAGACATGAGTTCATTTTCGAGTTGATAAACTCTCATGTCATCATGCTTTCCATACAGTGATTCCAATTTGTCCCATATTTCTTTCGGTGTATTCAGATCCGTAAGATGGAAGAGAAGATCATCGGAAATAGAGAGGCATAAGAAACCGAAGGCTTCATCCTTTTTGTTGAAGAATCTTGATTTTTCTATGGCGGATCCAGGCTCCGGTTCAGTATCCATGGTGACTCTGTGGAGTCCTTTGCCTTTTAGTTGATGCTCCATTTTGAGTTTCCATGTGTGGAAATTGTATGGAGTCAACATAGGTACTGAGGAGGCTGCTGAGGAGGCCATCTGGATTTGCTTGTAGCGAATGCTTCACCTGTAGAAACCTGAAAATCAAAACATAAAGGGCAAAATAAAAAAAATTGAGCTATTGCTCACATTTCATGGAGAAATTGATCTTTGTCCTGCCGTAGCTCTGATACCATATTAATTCTTGCACATTGATCTAGGAACTAAGATTCAATCTCATCAAGGAATTATTAACAAATACACATGAATTGGAAAATTTCAGGAACCAAATAGGTTTCCTCTCTGTATATTATATAAACAATAAAGGATTACAATACCATGCATGATCAATGGCTTAACTCAATGAAGAATTCGAATACCTAAGAGGACAATTCGAATTCAATGAGTGAGTCTAGCTTAACTGACTCTTTTCCATGCAATCTCACTCAGTTAACCACTTGACCAAAACCCTAATTGACTCATCAAACCCTTAATTGAAGTTGGAGTGTAATAAATGACTTAATCTCAACTGAAGGAGATCAAACACATGTCATAGCAATCCAATCATCAATTGCTAGTACTGCATGACTCCAATAAACCCTGATGAGGTTAACTGAAGCTGAACTGACCATCAGAAGTTGGTGAAGGCGCCTTGTTAGCTCCAGTTCATTAAATAATAATAAAATAATCAATAAATAATGATTAAATAATATATTTAATGCATGGAGGTGCCTTAACTGACTGTAACTGATTGGTTGAACTGAAAGTAACCCCCAGTTAGCAATTAGGTGCATGAATGTCACACAGATCACCCCTGGAGTGCTCCAGTTAGCCTCCTTGACTGTAGGAAAGGCTAAGTTAGCCTCCTTGACTATTGGTAGGCATGGGAGTGACTGGGATGATGGTAATTAATTCTCCTTGATGTCAATTAAACTTAGGATAGTGGTTTAACTAGGCCAATTTGACTGAAGAGTGAGGATGAAGGTAAATATCTCCAACAGCAGGCAGTGGTTGTTGATAAACTGGATTAACCATAGGATTTTGAATTCCTGGATAAGTATTAACCATAGGATTTTCTGTTCCTCCTCTCCCAAGGGAGGATTTCTTGGTGAAGGTCTAATAACCCTGAATTTAGAAATGGCTTGGCCCATAGAAGTCCTCCAAAAAGGAGCATCTGGACCATAATCTGGTGGGGTAGAAGCATCACCATGGCCTTCCAATGGTGGATGCAGAGAAGTATCGGTTGTAGGAGGCAATTGGACCAAAGGATTCGTGTAAACAGTGAAATATTCTCTAGGTGGAGTAATTTCCATACGATTCTCAGTCGAAGTTGGTATCTCCACGGCTACCCCTTCTTCCCCTTCCACGGCTAGAGGAGAGTCAGCAGGTAAACCCTGAAACCTACAGGATTAACACCGTGCAAGCTGCTTAGCCATGGTGGTGGTTGGAAGTCTTCTAACCTAGGTCAAAGAAAAAATCACACAAAAAACACCTGCATGAAGCTAAAGGTCACAAGAAGTCTTAAATGATAGGGGGGATTCAAAGTCCAGTTTCTCACCAAGATTATCAAGACTTTACAAGATTCACCTGTAAATCCAAGATGGCCAAGAGGTTAACTCGGTTTGGATAGGGTATCCTAGTGGGGTCTCCTGATATACACAAGGTACATGGAAGCTCAAATAGGTAGTAGTGTTGTCTAATGCATAACCGTTCATAAGGATCCTTCCTATATACAATCGATTACTTGAAAGAACCTTTCTATATACCTCAAGGGTACGTGAAATACTGTTTCTATATACCGACGGTACGTCAAAGAACCGCGCGAGTCTCGGAATGTAGTGCAGACAAATAATGATAGCTCATATGCTTAATGACGCCCGAACACGTCTATAGCCTATCTCTCAACTTTCTATACAAATTTTAACCTAAAGCTACTGTTGATTTTATCTTAACGATTAGGTGAATTTTTGTGGAAATGTTGTCTCCAGTAATGCAGATTAACTCTATATGCAATAGAAAACACTTCTTTGACTTTCGATGAGAACTATTTAGGGTAAGGAGAAAATTTTCTCTTTTTATTTTTTCAAGAACCTTAAAATAATGCCATTTCAACAACAAAAACTTGAATCAAGAAATTCAAGAAAATGAAGCTTTTTCAAACACAAAAATTTTTCAACAAGCACTCAAAAGATATCTGAAAATTTTGACAAAGAAACTAAGCCTCTAGTGTGCATGCAAACTATATTTGCTACAAAGTCAAAAAATCTATTTCTTCTAATCTATTTATGCAGAAAAATGATAACTTCTAAAGCATAAACAAGAAGAACTAAAATGGTTTTTTTTGTATTTTTTTGGAAAATATGAGGCACTCAAAGCAGTCTAAAATGAACTAGTTTAAAAGAGGCTATGATTTTCTTTTCCAAAGTAAAAGTTTCCAAATATGTCGTTGAAACCAAAACTGAAACTATCTACCATTTGCCCCTATAAACAAATATCAAGCCTTTGGAACTAAACTCAAAAGAGAATCAAGTTCAAAAAGTACTCAAATAGAAGGCAGATGAAAAGAACACAGCAAAATCTTAGAGAAGCAAGAAAACCACACAGACTTTTCAGAAATATAAAAAATTTCCAAGCAGACAAAGACAAATTTTACAAGGATTTTTTGAAGCCTACCTCACAAGTCAAACCGGCGTGCTAGTAACTCAGGATTTAGGTGCCTACGGCACTCTGTCAATTGAAGGGAAAATCACCCTAGAAGGAAGGATGATTCCTTGTTAGCTGAAGGGAGTGGCATTGTGGAAGGAAGGAAGCGCTCTGTCAGTCAAGAGGAAAAGCACCCTGAACTAAGATCAGCACTCCATCAGCCATAGAGAGGCATGCCATCTAGATAGTGTACTGAAAAATTCAGGACTTGCTGACTAAAACAACATAGAGCAAAGAGAAAAAATTCACCAGTGGAATGGTTACCAAAGATTTGTACATCTAACTAGATATGCACTAGATCTGACTGGATCTTCCCTAGATCTAATCAATTCACCTCCCCAGTGGAGTTGCCAATTTTGTTACTAGGAATTATCAACCAGTGCTAACACTGCTTGTTCCTCTATAATGCAAAACACAACTACAGAACAAAATAATCACAGCCACATATCCTTCCCTTGAATAGTCAAATTAATATACATAACACATCATATACCTCAACCATAGACTTGTTTATTTGTTCTCCGGAAAGTCCTTGAGATGATTCAATACCTGCAAGAAGGATCGCAAGACAAACGAAAAGATGAGAGCATCATGATAATCAACTATCCATATCAATGATCAAGGAATTCAATAATATTTAATCACAAACACAATAATAAAATATAGGAAAGGGAAATATTTGTGTATTAATAATGGGTGAGAAGAAGTACAACCAAAATCCTTAATGTTGACAGCTTCTGTCTCAAAAAATGTTGACAAAATCCAATGAAGACCTCTCTAGCTACAAGCTACCTCCACTTTGCCTCTATCCAGACTTCAAACTAGCAACATAAGGATGCTTTTCCTGGTGTCCCCCACTCTCCTCGTAGAAGCTTCATTTATAGGCCAAAAATCCATAGGATGACTTGACAAAAGGATATAATAATATCCCTATAGGTGACGGAGGTGAATTCCACCTCTCCCAGATATGTAGGAACTAATTCCACGAAGGATTCTGTATATAACCTTCTAGAAACTTCTTTTTTTCCCATTTTAAGACCATCAACGCTTTTAGGAAAAGTAGACAAAGTAATGACCTAGGGTTTTTCCCACTACAAAGGGTCAATGGCACTTCTTTCTCAACTGATGGAGGTGTCAACAGTGCTCTGTGGAAAAGGTGAAAGAGCGTCGTCCCTTATAGGTCAGGGAAAAAAAATGGTCAAGGTGATCCATATCATGCTTTTTGGGAGGTTGGTAGACAATAGGAAATTCATCCGAAGGTTGACTAAGAAATGTGAGATTTTCATGTGCAATAGCGAGGTTGAAAGAAATTTTTTCCAAGGACCCTGTGGGAGGCACCTGACTTCTATAAAATTATGGATAAAAATGCTCGTCTATGAGAAGGGAATTTTGCAGTTAATTAGTTGAGTCGCATATCCAGAGGAGGGGATATGTCGTAGACAACCTGCAAAGAAAATCAGGAATGGTGAGCTGAGATGTTCCTAGGAAATATAGAAGCTGAACTATAAGACGTATTTTTAAGAAGTGGAAGGAGATTTCGGTTAGGAAAAAGAAGAAACATTCTAGAAGGAATATGGAGTCCTAGTCCATTTGAAGAAAGGGAGTATGGGTTTGAGTCATGTCTAGACGAAAAGGAAGAATATATCCCAATTTATGGAGGATCCAAAGAGTTAGAAGAATATGAAAAGACACTAATATCAGAATGTAATTACACCACACTAGGAGCATTGCCAGAGGTAAGGTCTAAATCCTCATCTCCTGAAAGAACTGTCAATACTAGTAGTATTAGAATTGGGACTAGTGCGCAAAGAAGTCCACCTTCATTAAATTGTTCATTAAATATCCCTAATGCCAACTCAATGGCTGGGGAAGATATTAGATTACCTACATTCAATGGGAATGGAGCAGAAGATCTAGAGCAACATTGGTTCCTCTGTGAAGTTGTTTGGACGGTTCGCCAAGTTCAGAATGCAGACATAAGGAAAGCGCAGATGATTACGACTATGCGAGGTCATGCATTGGACTTGTTTATGAAGTTTTCCATAGTACCAATAGGAAACCCACAGAATACCCTTGATAATATCTGACTCGCGATGATTTGTGAGTTCATAAAACCTAAATCCAAGTCGCAGTGTATCACTAAGATCAAGGATATAAAACAGTTACCGATGGAATCTATATGGGATTTCGATCAGCAGTTTAAAACTTTGATTCCCAAATTTAGTTTCCAAATTTTGGATGCACAACATAAAGAGTGTTTTATTCCTACACTACTACCGCACATTCAAGGGCCGTTGATAAAACAAAAGATTGTGTCGTAGACAGAAGCGGTAGAAATAGCGATGAAGCTATAATCCTCTCCGATCAGAGCTGGTAGCGCAGGGATGATGCAGATTCAGTCGCAGTTGGATAATATGATGGTACAGCTTCAGGATATTAAGAAGGGAAAATAAGTCCAAGAAGACTTATGGTGTACAATATGTCGAATGGATGGACACCACAAGGATAACTATTTGACATACATGAACTATATCTTGTCAGGTGTGCCTAATCCATTGAGTACCCAAGGACTACCTTGGTGCAAAATATGCCAAACTAGATGACATCATGATGAGGACTATCAATACTTGCAGAATATTGTAAGTACCCCATCCATCCTTTTCTGTAAATTTTTTAAGTCAGTAGGACATCATGAGAAGGATTACAGAGCATATCAACTCTTGAAGGAGAAGATGGTAGACACCACTTAATGAAGAACAATGAGCAGATTCAGGATGAACAAGCACAACTGCACTACCAGCCTACACATTTCCCACAAAATCAGTATCAAAATGAGTATCATCCTTAATACCTGCAGAATCAGTACCCACTGCAGCAACCACACCCTTAGGGTAGGGGGGTGAAAACTTCATAGGTAGAGGAGGAGGAGGATTTGCCATAGGGAGAGGTCAAGTTGTATGCTATAATTGTGGTCAACCAAGAAATTATGCTAGATATTGTCAGGAGCTTGAAAATACATGTTCATTTTGCAAATTGCAGGACCATAACATGGAATAATGTCCCAGTTGATTGAAAAGTGGCAAGTTTGAATTGTCGGAGTTCCTAACCCTGCGTAGAATCCAAATCCAAATCCTAACCTAAATGTTCAAATGATTGTTTATGAGCTGAGAGAACCAAGTGTTGTTGTTGTAACATGAGGAACTGTTGGGACTAGGGCCAATCAGAATATACCATAGGAAAAACCATAGGTACGACCTATGGTGCAGAAGAAAGTACCATTCCACGTTCAAAAACAGAAGCAAGTATTTTTTGGACATGCGACCAGAGTTTGTGGATACAGAACAACCATCACCCTGAATCAACGTCGAGATGCCTGAACGTTTCCAACATATATTCTGGAAGCAGATTTCAAGCAATGTTAGTAAGCTAAAAAAAATTCTGACAAGTTTCTTAGCGTTGATCCATGATCAAGATGTTGTCATAGAATTACAAGCGCTTATAGAAGAAACCCCGTCACAACCCAAAAAAAGATTTGACCATGTTAAAAAGAAATTCAAAACTGGTCGCAAGTTAATAATGACTGTGGAGATCAAAGACTACAACATGAATTATATTATCCTATATCTAGGTTCGGATGTCAACATTTTGATGCGACAAACTTGGGAAAGCATGGGCAAGTCGTGCTTGTATAGGTCCCCTATCCATTTGAGGCTTGCAAATCAAGCGAAGGTACTACTGATTGGTAGGTTAATTCAAGTTCCTGTTGACATTGAGGGGTTGAGCACATTTGCATTTTTTGAATTTATCAACATTATTGATGACACCAACCCATATCCTGCACTTCTGGGATATATTGGGAAATAGACAATTAGACCATCATAAACTTTAAGAAAATAATCCTCACATTCAAGGATGACGAGATGAGGGTAGTGTCTCCCATTGATCCACTAGAGGGGAAACAATATGTTGAACTAGTCTACAGTGAAGGACAAGGTGATAATCTGGACCATATTTATAATGTCACTTCATTAAAATATGATTACGTCAATCCTACAGCAGATGGGAACCTGAGATGGAGGAGTAATAGCTCATGCACATCAGATTCATGAGAGGCATTGGAGAATTGGAAAAACATAATGCATGAGGTCTCTATGAGGAGATGCTCCAGAGTTACAAGGTTTGTGCGATGGGTGGAGAATCAGTCGAGGGAGTTACCCACATATGAGGGCTTGCCTAATCTTGAGAACTTTCTATGTGATTTTGAAGGACTGGAAATACAACTGCAACACTTGTCTGCATTAGACTATGTACTAAAAGTTATTCCCACTAGATGGTGGGGCATGCATAAGCAGACTATATCATAATGGCCACGATGCAGAAGATTGCTGGAATCCAGGTTTGGCGAAGAAATTTCAGTATCAGGTCAAAAGTACATAGGGTTATCAAACCATGTCGAACACCTCAACCAATGTCACACGACATTTGCAAAATACCCGCAATAGGAATGGGTCCATTATTTCATACACACATTACAAATGATACCCGGGATCTAGTATACATCCATGGAGTTGTGACAAGGAACTTAGGATTGGGACGAGGTGGTTAAACAATTTGTGCACACCTTTTTGTTTGTTGATGAGCAGCCAACAGTCGACGTTGCATTTCAAATGATAAAGGAGAGAATATTTTCTAAAATTCCTGGAGAAGTGGTGAATTCCCACCAGTGCAGTGCGACCATCTAGCAATGGATGGCTTGTTACAATCTGGCTAGAGAACTGGATGATGATCCTACCAACCTTAACATACCAGAATCAGAGGGTACACACGAGGTGGAGAGAATTGGTATTTCGAGCGAACAGTTCCTTAAGCCGCTGAAAATTAAGAAAGTTAACAATTGTTCGTCAAAAAATCCAAAGTTCGCTAATATAGGAGATTATTTGAATGATGAAATAGTAGCAAATATCATAGACTTTCTGCATGAATTTCAGAATATGTTCCCTACCAACTTCTCATAGATGAAGGGAATAGTAGGAGATCTAGGGGAGATGAAAATACCCCTTAAACCATATGCAAAACTAGTTAAGCAACGACCTTATAGGTTGAATACAGGGTAAAAGAGAAGGTGAAAGTTGAGTTATAATGCATGCTTGACGCATGAATCATTTAACCTACCAAAGAATCAGAATGGATTAGCCCTATCATGATTCAATATAAGAAGACAATAGGTGACATCGGAATCTGTGTCGACCTAAGGAAGCTGAACGATGCATGTTTGCACGATCCATTCCCAACACCATCCACAAATGAAGTACTTGAAAGAGTCGGAGGGCAGGAGATGTATTCATTCACCAACATATTTTATGGTTATCACCAAGTCAGAATAGCGAAGGAGGATCGACACAAAATGACCTTCATCACAGAATGGGGCTACCATCGGTATACGGTAATTCCCTTTGGACTCAAGAATGCTCCTGCATTTTTTTCAAGAATAGTAGTTTCTGATTTTAAAGATTTCATACATAAATTTATTGAAGTCTAATTTGATTATTGGACCGTGTTTGGTCTAGTAAGAGACGATATTGAGAGTCTGTGCATGATGCTGGAGCGCAGTCGCCAGTATCAGGTCACTCTTAATTCAAAGAAATGTATTTTTTGTGCACCATTTGGTGTACTGTTAGGACATGTTGTATGTCACGACGGAATTTTTATCGACCCATCAAAATTTACGATTATCCTTGACTTACCACCACCTACTTCAGTCACGCAACTCAGATCAGTGCTAGGACACATAGGCTATTATAGAAAATTTATCAGAGGATATGCATAGATAACTGCACCTATGGAGAAAATTTTAAAAAAAGATGCAAAGTTTCAGTGGATAGAATCTTGTCAGGAAAGTTTTGACAAGTTAAAAATAAAGATAGCCATCACTCCAATATTGATATTTCTCGATTGGAATAAGTAGTTCCATGTTCATTTTGACGCATTGTTTGTCACGCTCGGCATAGTTCTGGCGCAACCAGGTGAGGGCGCGATTGCACACCCTATGCCTTTTCCAGCATAAAACTATCAACGGTGGAGAAAAAATACACTATGATAGAAATAGAAGGACTCGCCATGGTATATGCACTGCAAAACTTCTGACACTATTTGGTGGGTGGACATTTTCAAATGTACACTGATCATTCGGCATTAAAATACCTAGTTAACAAGCCAGTGTTGTGGGGGGAGATCTGTCAATGGCTCCTCCTATTTCAATGATTTGAATTTGAAGTCATTGTTAAACATGTTCAACTAAATGTGGGGCATGATCACTCGTCAAGGATCGAAAGTGGTGAAGAACCAACCAAGTCTAAGGATAAATTTCCCAACGCGCAATTATTTGTGGTCACCTCTTGAGTACATGTTATGCTCTTGATTGGTTCACCACTGTGCAGAAGAAACAGTTGGTCATCAAAGCTTCTGATTTTACGTTGATCATTGGACAACTATACAAGATGGGCCCTGATTAAATATTGCATCGGTGTGTTTTCGACCATGAGCGACATTGGATAATGAGTGAAGCACATGCCGATGTCGTAGGAGGACATTACACTAGAAAGGCGATTGTGCACATGATATTACAAGCTGTATTATGGTGGTCAACCATACATATGGATACTAAAATATTTTTTCGATGCTATGATGTTTTCCAGAGGACAGGAAAACCGTCGAGATGCAACGAGATGCCATTAGCATTGTTACTAGGAATTCTCAACCAGTGTTGAGACTGCTTGTTCCTCTGTAATGCAAAACACAACTACAAAATAGAAGAATCATAGCCACATATCCTTCCCTTGAATATTCAAATTAATTAACATAACACATCATATACCTCAACCGTAGACCTATTTATCTGTTCTTCGGAAAATCCTTGAGATGATTCAATACTTGCAAGAAGCATCACAAGACAAACGAAAAGATGAAAGCATCATGATAATGAACTATCCATATTGATGATCAAGGAATTCAATAATATTTAATCACAAACAAAATAACCAAATATAGGAAAGGGAATGTTTTTCTATTAATAATGGGTGAGAAGTACAACCAAAAGCATTGATGTTGACAGCTTCTGTCTCAACAAATGTCTACAAACTCCAATGAATACCTCTATAGCTACAAGCTAACTCCACTTTGTCTCTATCCAAACTTCAAACTAGCAGCATAAGGATTCTTTTTCTGGTCTCTCCCACTCTCCTCATAGAAGCTTCATTTATCAACCAAAAATCCATAGCATGACTTGATAAAAAGATAGAATAAGATCCCTATAGGTGCGGGAGGTGAATGCCACCTCTCCCAAACATACAGGAACTAATTCCATGAAGGATTCCATATGGAACCATCTAGAAACTTCTTTTTTTCCCCTTTTAAGACTATTAGTTCTTTTAGGAAAACTAGACAGAGCATTGACCTAGGGTTTTTCCCACTACAAAGGGTCAACGACGCTTCTTGCTCAATTTATGGAGGCACCGATGTTGCTCTGTGGAAAAGGTGAAATAGCACCGTCCCTTCTAGGTCAGGGAAAAAAAATTGTCAAGGTGATCTAGATCAGGCTTTTTGGGAGGTTGGTAGGCAACAAGAAAGACATCTGAAGGCTGACTAAGTAATGTGAGATTTTCATGTGCAACAAAATGCTCCGCAAAGTATGAATCTAGAATAATGTGATAGGTGAAATGCTTTGCAATTTTTCCATCTTACACAGAGGCAAAGAGAGATAGACTCATAAAAGACCAATAACTAACTTTTATCCAATCATAGTTGTGGACCAATACACTACAGATCCATGATGATGACTATGTCATGGCTACCAATAATACACTGTAGATCCATGATTGACTACTGTAAGAGATAGGTCATAGCTACAAGATATACAAAGTAGATCTATGCCTATCATTTTCAGATATAGAACACAGCCATCGAACATACAATGTGGATCTGTATCATGACTCTAAATGATCTCCAAACGCAACCTGAGCGTAGGCAATGATGATGATAAAGGGTAATTACTCAGGGTCTTCATCCCAATCTCCGAATGATACGAATCTAACCATGTGATTACAATTTCTTGACCTCAAACATGGTAGAAACCACTTGATTACTAGTCATTGATGTCAACTGTTAACAAGTGTGAGGAAAATCAACATTGATGTCAATGGTTCCCAAGGTATCCCAGTACAAATCATCGAATTTGAATATAGGAATTGAAGTCGAACATCGGATGAGATCTTTCAATCAAGAGCCAATGATGTAAACTCATGTTGAAAGTGAGGTAACCTACCATTGAGGCATGTAGGCCCAAGGTACTTCCTAGGTTTCTAGGTCTAAATCCTAGATAGTGATCTAAATTCGATAGGAATAGACCTTGTCACAAGACAGCCATAATGATTCCCACATCAGTGACACGAAAATGACAATAAAAGTTGATTTGGAATGATAGGACCGACTTAGACATGATTGAATTTTGAGGACAAATGAGGTTATTGATGGATTATTTTTCTAAGAGAGCTAACCTTTGAACAATTGGGTGGCACGACACATGACTTGGTAGTATTGACCCACGAGAATAGAACCAGGTGTAATGCAAGAAATATAATGAAGCATCCTATGAATTGACTCAAAGGAGTCAGGTGACTCACATAAATGGATCGACTCAAGGACAAACTGAAAACCCAAATTGTTCAAATATGCAAATGAAAACAGGTGCCATGTTTAAAGGTGGACTGTAGAGTACTGCCATATACACAAATGAAAACCATTCCCCTTTCCTTTAATTTACCCACCTCAAAAGGTGAGTGCCTCTTTTCATTTTTACAAGTCTAAAGAGGGTAACAAACACTCGTTGAAGCTCATCAACTGATGAGTTTATTCTCATATTTTTACGAACCTGAGAAAGGAGGGGTTCATTCTCGAAATAAGGTCGTACATTGTATGTTTTATGAGTCCAACGCAAGTGAACTCATCTATCGTTTCATGTTTAGAGAGTCTAAAATTAATAAGAAGACTCCAAAAAGGGTCCTTTTCGGTAGATAAGGCCAGTCGATCCGAAAAAGAGATAACCTACCCCCGACTTCTCGATCGTTCAGATTCTTTTACAAGCGAGAACATAACAAGTTCACTTGGCAATCATTTTTTATTTTGAGGAGATTGAAAAGAGCTTAAATATAACTCCCGAACGAGGTTCCTTTTTCATAAGGCATTTTTAATGAGTCTGAAAAAAGTGAAAAAGTGGACTCGACACCATTCTACTAGAATTTTAACAAGCATGTAAAAAGTGTATAAGGACACTCGATACTTTTTCAGTTTTTCCCTAAGCCCGAAAAAGACAAAAATGGCTTGTATCGGAGCCAAAACCTAGCATTAACCCTGAAAAACTCAAAAAAGACCATTAAAAACCACTTTACCAAAACTATAGAAAATAAAAATAAAAACCCACTTTCACTTAAATAATTTGGATTTCAAAATATATAAATTGGAATGTATTTTTCAAAATCTTAAATAATCTATAAATAGAAAGTGGGGTAAGAAATAGTTACCATTTCATTTTACCATTTGTGAGATTTGGAGAGTTGGTTTTGATTGGTAAGAGTTCCATTGGTGGTTTGGAAAGGATCTTTCCACTTCATTGCTTCTTCATTCACCGTGTAAGATGTAAGTAATCAACTCTTTTCCCTTACATCCTCTATAAATGTCAAATTTTCTCCTTTCATGTATTAGACACGCATCCCTAAAATCAATTTTTATAATGATTTTGAAGCCAAGATAGAGGATAGGTTTGCAAGTTTCTATCAAAAATAGTGAAAACAACCATCATTGAGCAATTTCATTGGTGAGAAATAGGTTAAATTTTATTTTTGAAGGGTTTTCGGTTATCGGGAAAAGTCCTCGACGGCGCTCTGTTCAGCCGAGACAAGCGCATCGTAGGTGCCTTGTCCATGGAGGAAAAGCGAGTGGTGCTCTGGGAGTTGAAGACGCAGGCATTGACGGTGCTCTGTAGGAAAAATATAGCAACGCCGCTGCAACCCTAAGGAAGAAAAATAAAACCCTGGAATGCTAAAAGGACCAAATTCATGCTCAAGATTTTCTTCAAAATATGTTATTATGTTTCTAGCCATGCCATGTGTTCTAATCGTGAAATTTGTATGTTGTACATGAATTAAGGTCATCTGGAAACAAAGGGAGCATGAGACTTCTGATATACAAGCTACTAATGATCCACCTAACATTGAAGCCTTAAGAAATTGTGGATTGTTGAAATACTTTCGTGTGCCTAGTATGAAAGCAGACATCCGGCTGCTTGAGTATATCATTAGTATGTGGGATCCTGATCAAGAACATTTTGTTGTAGGGGTCCACATCTTGCCCATCAAGATAGAAGATATATACTTTTTGGCCGGTCTATCCATGAGGGGGAGTCAAGCAGTCTTATCTGGGGATCGAGGAGGAGAAGGCTCCTTGGATGACATAATAGACCAGCATTGTGCATTGAGCACAGAAGCTCAATCCAGGAAACAAAATATTTGCTCCATATTGAATTTCCCATTGAGGAATGTGGTATACACTATTGGTAAGGTGGCGGGAACAAGGACTTCCCACCTTACTACTCTGTCTCATATGCTATATGCTCTACAGTGTATAGATCCTACCATTTTTAACTTGTGTGAGAGCATGCTAGTTTGTTTGAAGAAGTAGTTGACCAAATGTAGGAGGGGAACATTAAATCAATTCGGATATGGGGTAGTGGTGGTCTCATTCATGTTACAGTGGATTCCACATTTGAGACCACAGGTAACTGTCACCAGGCTGGAGCCTGAAGATCTCAGGATGTTAGCATGGGTTACATCTATGCCACGCCGTGGCGGTGCAGCGCCTAAAGTTAGCAATGGGGCTGGATTCTTTCGCTAGTTGAGAAACTAGTTGATTATGATAGAGGATTATGCCTATGATGGGCCAGATTTCCGTCATGATCCAGAGTTGGTTTTACCTGAGGGTGATATATGGGATGATCGTGGTAAGTAAAGACACCGTCCAAACTGTGTTTTTGGAATTTTGCATTTTATTTCATTTTTATGGTTTATAACATCGAGATAACAAATAGTGTTTTCGTTTGACATTGGTCCTGCCCATCCAGTGGGGATATCTCCTATTTCTATGTGAGTAGGAACCAGAGACATGATGGTGTATCGCTCTAAGGCTGAAGAGGAGCTTGGAGATCTGGAGGAAAACCTACAGCATTTGGCTGTGGTTATTCCTGATGTAGCCACACACAAGGTACCTAGGCGTTATCAGTGCCACACCGTGGGTGTTTCTGAACGGTTTTCTAGGCTACTCCGCAGGGTGGCCCAGGCCATTGCATGCTATGATGCACAATAGGAGGATTAGTCTATTTTGATATTATTTTTGTATATGTACTACTGAAAGCTTTAGAGCTTCATATTTTTCCCTATGTATTTATGAACTTTTATGGTCCTGAACTTTTGAGGGCACTGAAAGCTAGGGATGCTTCAACCCATTTTTGTATATTGACGTTACAGTTTCTATATATATATGACAAACTTTCATATTTACAGTTGTGTGTGTGACAAATGTGATGTGTGATATGTTCAACTACTTATGAATTTGAATGTTTTGATTTATGTTTCAAATGGACTTTCATGTATGAGCAATATACCAATCCAAAACATAATTAGATAAGGAATATGCCACTGCATTTAAATGTCTTGGAATGTGTTGATAAGTGACTTGCTCAAAATACCTTTCTAACAACCTGACTCTTCAAAAAGTACGAAGAAGCAGGGGATTACGGATGGTGTAGAGTCGATTAAGTTGTTGGAAAACTAGCTCAGAGTCCAAGTAAACCCTAATTTACCTTACATCATTAGCTAGGGATTCTGTCAACAATCTGATAGTGCTTGATATTCTGCCATATTGTTGGTGGAGGGACCTAAAAGAACACCCCCTGAACTCACCGGCTCACTTGTAGGAGAGTACAATACCCAAGCTGCAGATGCAAGGTTAAGTGTATACCGATGAGCACCATCAGAAAAACCAATGAAAGAAGTCATATGTCCATGAGACAGAAGACGTGCATAAGTAGGGTTTTATAAAAAACACACTCTAAATCACACAAAAGACACACCTCTTAAATTCTAAGACACACAACAAACTATAAACAATATTTACAAAGACCCTATGCTAGATGACCTAGGCATAGTATCTTTTAAGGTAGAGCCCATTTCGGGGCTCTCTCAGTGGTATCCCGTCATAATCAACCAGTTCATATGCTCCTTTCTATAAAACACGGCTAACAATGTAGGGTCCATGACACATAGACTCAAATTTTCATGCCCCCAGCTTGCCATGCTTCTGGTCGTAGGTCAAGATTAGATCTCCTTCATCGAAGGAATGGGGTTGGATAGTCCTGTCATATTGAACTTTCATTCTTCATTTGTGTGCCTCATTAGCTAAGGTAGCATGATGTTGAGTTTCATCAAGTTTATTTAGGTACAGGAATCTTTCTTTGTCTATGGTAGTGTTTTGTAATAATTCGACAACCAGTTTTAAAGAAGGGATATCTCATTCTATTTGGAGAGTAGCTTCCATCCCGTATACTAATTGGAAAGGTGTAATACCAATGGAAGTTTTAACAGTAGTCCTATAGGCCCAGAGTGTGAAGAAAAGCTGTAAATGCCAGTTTGACTTGGCTTGCCCTACCATACATTGAAGCATTGTTTTTAATAATTTATTTATCGCTTCAACCTGGCCATTGGCCTGTGGATAGTAGGGTCTAGAGTTATCATGTCGAAACCCTAATTTGATGCTCAGCTCCACCATCATTTTATTTTTGAAATGTGATCCATGATCGGTCATGATGGACCTAGGAATCCAAAATCTTGCAATAATATGGTTGAATAAGAAAAGTGTGGCAGTTTTACCATCTTCGATGTATGTGGGCATTGCCTCAGCCCATTTTGAAAAATAGTCAACAGCCACAATGATGTATCCATGCCCCCCGGCTGAGGTAGGACTACAGTGCACGAAGTCTATGCCCCATTTTGCAAAAGGCCCAACTGCTACTATGGGATGGAGCAGAGCTAGATGTGTGCATTTCTTGGAAGTAAACATTTGACAAGGTGGGCATTTCTTAACCATTTCAATACAATATTTGAAAATAGAAGGCCAGAAGTACCCAGCACGCATGATTTTTTGGGAAGTAGCCAACCTAGAAATATGACCACCATAAGCTCCAGCATGGCAATCATTAAGGACGATCTCAGCCTCTTCATTTGTAAGGAAACAATGTAGGATAGAATCAACACCACGTCGGTATAGGGTATCATTCAATATAAGGTAACTTTTAGCCTGGTGGCGAACATGACGAAATTCATCTCGGGAGGCAGTAAGCTGGTATCGTAAGGTCTGGAGGTACAAAATGATGTCTCCATACCATGGATCTGTCGTACTAATGAGAAATAGTGATTCATTGGGTAAGGAGTCAAAGGGCTCTAGATTCTCAGTAGTACAGGGAACGTCACATATAAGCTCTGCAAAGAAAAGGGACTTCTTAGAAGTACTTTTGGTGAATTCTAGGTCAAACTCCTGGAAGATCACGATCCAACATGAGTATTTGCCCCCAAGCACCGGACATGTCAGAACGTAGTACATGGGGTTGGAATTCGCGAAAACAGTAGTGGTGTGGAGCAAAATATAGTGACAAAAATTCTTGACCGCAATGACTGTGGCCAGAGCGAGCTTCTCCACATGTGAGTATCGAGTTTTAGATTCCAAAAGACTCTTACTAGCTTAATAAATCACATGTTATTGGTCATGTTCATCTATTTGAACAAGGACCATGCCTATGGTAGAAAAGGATGCAACCACATACAGGGAATAATCCTGAGCATAATTGGGTGGTTGCAACACAGCTGCATGGGCAAGTGCATGTTTAAGATTATCAAATGTGCGATGCACAAAATCATCCCAAATGAAAGGAGTATCTTTCTTAAGCAACCTCATGAAAGCATGTGTCCTCTCTGCATAATTACAGACAAAGTGACGTAGAAGGTTTTCCTTCCCTTGCAAACTTTGGATTTTAGTAACATTCGTGGGAGCAGGCAGGGCCAAAATAGCCTCAATTTTCAAACGATCTTTACGGATGCCATCTTTAGAAACAATAAAACCAAGAAGTCGGCCATCTTCGAAACAAGAAAAAAAAAATTGTGGGGGTTTAGACGAATGTTAAAATGATGACATCAAATAAATACAACTCTTAGATGATCGACATGGATATCCCGCTGCTGGGAATGGGCAGGCAGGTCATCTAGATAGGGTTCTACAATATGTTTAATGTCATGAAAAGCATATGACATGGCATGTTGGAATGTGGCGCCAGCATTTTTTAAGTCCAAAGGTAGTTTACGATAAGCAAAATTCCCCCAGGGGAAAATGAATGTCATCTTGTGTTGATCGGACATGAGAATCTCAATCTAATTATTGCCAGAAAATCCATCCATAAAGGAAAAAATGACACTTTTGGCACAGTTATCAATTATTTGATCGATATAAGGAGTGCGAAAGTTTTCTTTTTGATAAGCTCGATTCAAGTCCCTAAAATCGATATAAACCCTAATAGTACCCTGCTTTTTATTCACAGGGACTATGTTGGACACCCATTCAGTTCGTGGTACAGGGTAAATGACAGAAGCTTTCAGAAGTTTTTCAACTTCCTCTTTGATAGCGGTTGCTTTTTGAGGATGAATCTGTCGTAGTTTCTGGTGTACGGGCTTGGCATTAGGATAAGTTTTTATTTAGTGGACAATGATAAAGGGATCAATCCCATGCATTTATTCATATGTCCATGCGAAGACATCTCAAAATTATTTGAAAAGAGTCGTTTATATTTGGATTTCTTCACGGGAAGACTTCTGTCCTATGGAAATATTCTTGGAAACACCCAGTTTCATGGATATGTCAACGGGTATAGTCTTGGTAATGTTGCATAAATTCCCTTCAGAATCGATACTACAAGTGAGGATCGAAGACTGAGGGTTGAGGACTATATCGGATGAAACGGTGGAGGCAAAGTGGTTTTATACCATATGGAAAGGGGGAAGAAAAGAAGATCTGTGATGATAATCTTCCCAAGGACTCTCATCTAATGACATAACTTCCATGCTAGAATCATCTATAGGAAGTGTGTGTGAAAGATAATCGAGAGATGGGGAGTGGTGCTCAAGCCAATATGGCATGTGATAATGGTTGGAGGCCACCAAGAAATGATCATTGATCGTGGGATTGCTGGTAGCTTGGATTGCATTGTACATCTCTTAAAAAGGGGAAAAGGATGAGGATTCATCAGCAATTGATTTTCCTTTGTCTTTACAATAGCTAGAAATCATATTAATAAATGCAGTTTTTGAAGCAAGAGGAGGGTCGAAGGAAGGAAAGACTCCCATAAGTGAAGAATATTTGATGAGGCCTACTCCGATGTCTTGATACTATGGGGTGTTCAAGAGAAGAATGCTATTTGCATCATTTGTAATAGAAATAGGTGTGATGAAGTATAACTGGTCAACAATAACAATTTTTCCTTGGAGTGGGAACTCGATGATCCAAAAAACAGTCGATGCTACAGCTTGCATAGCATAAAACCAGTTGCGACCTAGGAGTAAGATATAATCCAAAGGAGCGTTAATGACTCCGATATGAATGGAGACTGACTTTCCCCCCAGTTCTACGTGGATGGCAAGTAGTAGTCCATAGGGTTGAAAGCCACAACCATCAAAATCCTTAAGAGTGGTAGGTTAACAGTTGATCTCCGGAGATCCAATGGCTCTCCATCAAGATAAAGACATAACTGATGTAGAGGCACCCTCATCCAAAATGGTACGATGGATAGTCCTTCCAGGAATCTTTGTAGCGATATGGAAATCTAACCGATGTGAAAGTCTCGTTTTGAAATCATCTAGTTTGAAAGTGATGATATTACTATTTTTGGGATCCATAGCTCCCAGGGCAGTAAGCAATTTTTTTCGTTGAGTTGGGCAGGTTTGAATTACCTCTAAATCTGACATAGTGCAGGGTTCCTGGGGCATATCTTCAACAATATTATAGTATTGGGTGGAACGAGCGTTAGGATTAATTATGGACTTACGTAGAGTGCCCTTTGGTGGATGGAAAATTGCTTCAGGTATAGGTTTTTCAATATGAATACCATTATTAGTAGGAGGTGTGGAAGTTGAGGTTTTTTCAGATGGGATATCATCAGGTTTCTTTTCCGGAGGAGCATCATAACTATGTGCTCTTGTATTCAAATTCACCATTTCACTAGACATCATAAAAGCTTCATCAGTGTAATAAGAATTTTCATTTAAGGACTTATGATCAAATAATTGTTGTTGGGAAGGGAAAGGATCTTTTAAAATGACTGGAGTGGGTGAGGCTTTTAAAAATGTACCAACTTCCTCACAGCGAGGACATTCTTTTGTAAAATGATCACCTCCGCAGATTAAACAGGGGTACTTCAGCTTTCTCTTTCCTTTTGAATCGTTATTCGTATTCTATGTTTTATTTCCTTCCTGTTGGTTGTCAAGATTTTTAGATTTATTTTTTCCTTTTTTCTTTCCACCTGAATATTCAGTTGATTGAACCGTATTTACTTCAGCAGAAGCAACAGGGGAGGATGCAGTTTTGGCAGGTGGTGCCTATTGATTGGATTGGGTGGCAGCTTGTTTCTTAGAGGATTTAGCTGCTATTTATGTCTGAAGTGAACCAAGTATGCCATCAGCAGGTGGTCCCGTAGGAGGTCTCAAAGGGTCTGTAGTAGGACGAGAAGCATGGGGAACCAAATCATAGAAACTGCCCAACTGGGAATAAACCAAGTCAAGGTACTGAGCACGACTAATAGCCTGTTCTTTGGTAACAGCACCCCCCATGGCCACATATCTAGCTATGGGTGGAAGCAAAGACTTTCTAAACCAGTCAGCCAGTAACTGATCAGGAATTGGAGCCTTAATGAACCTACGCCTTCTTCTCCATTCATGGATATGATCGAAGATATGGGTAGATGTAGTTTTTCGAAGTGAGGGAAATAGGTCTGTACATGTTTCATACCGGATTGGTAATTGAAAGTGTGTTAAAAAATCCGTAGCTAAAGCATTGAAATCCCAAAATGAATGTCGTGGTAAATCGACGTACCATTTAGCTACAATGCCGGTGAGGGTTCTTTGGAAAAGGCATAGATGGATTGAACCGTCCATCAAAGAATTGGATGAACACCAAAGATGAAAAGTCATAACATGGTTTTTTGGGTCCTCACCAGGTTTACCATCAAATTTTGGGATATCAGAAGGTAGTTTAACTGGGATGGCGGTCCAAGAGGGGTCATGCTGAATTGGGTCATTTATCAATCTTGACAAGTCTGGAAAATCTAAAGTGGCCAGAAATGGTAGTTGTTGATTTGGTTGTGGGTATTGGTAATACTGATAGGGCATTTATTGACCAGTAGGATCATATGCGGATCGATAGATGGGTATAGATGATGCCCCCTAAGCTTGTTGAAAAGGTTGTTGGCTTCCATAATTTCCTTGGGGAGGTGGCCCCCCTGAGGAAGGGGTTCCTTTGAAAGGTGGTGGTGGTGGTCCTCCTCCTCCAGATGGTGGTGGTGGCCCTCCTCTGCCAGGTGGTGGTGGTGGTCCTTCTCTGCCAGGTGGTGGTGGTGGTCCACCAAATGGTCCACCAAGTCCTCCGGGACCTCCAGGTCCTCTAGGTCCTCCAGGTTCTCAGGGTGGTCCTCCGGGGGGGCTCCACTGTATCCTCCAGCAATATTCAAAAAGGTCCCTCCATATGATAGGATATTTGGCTAATTTGGTTGTCCCCAAGGGACGAAAACATTTCTAGGTAAGGCATTTCAGGATAAATAGTCGTAGGTGGTGGTTGTTGATAAACTTGGGTAACCATAGTTTGTTGTGTTCCTAGATAAGTATATCCCCAAGAAGTCATATTGTTGACAGGTTGTGACCCTAAGGGTTTCCCTGTACTATATGGGGGGGACAACATGTGTATTGGTGGGGGGTATAACCACCAGAGGTTGTGCTACAGCTGGAACTTGTCATGAACTAGACATAGTTCCACTAATAGGTAACGTAACTCGCACCGGGGGTTGCCCCCTGACGTGAGAGTTTACTAACACCGCTTGATTTGAGGATTTCCCCCCAACCATGACAGGTATAGAAGGTCTAGTGATAGGTCCAAGATGTGACACTGTAGGGTTGTGGTTTAGACCTGGTTTACCTTGAAACATAATTTATTCAATAGGTCCTAACGCTTTAGCTAGGGAACGATATCCTTTAGGCCATGGGTTGCGAGAATTCTCACCATAAGTTGGGTGGCCATCATAAGAAGGTTTAATTTTAGCTTCAGGCCAAGGGTCTGTATTACGGGGTAATAATGCTAGTAAAGTTTCATAATGGGACACAGTGGGAGGAATAATTCTTTTTATTCTCTCTAAAAAGTTACGAGATCGATCGAGAGATGCATTAATTCTTCTATGTTCCTCCTCTCCCAAGGGAGGATTTCCTGGTGAAGGTCTAATAACCCTGAATTTAGCAATGGCTTTACTGATAGAAGTCCTCCAAACAGGAGCATCTAGACCATAATCTGGTGGGGTAGAAGCATCACCATGGCCTTCCAATAGTGGATGCAGAGAAGCATCGGTTGTAGGAGGAAATCAGACCAAAGGATTCATGTAAACAGTGAAATCTTCTCTAGGTGGAGTAAGTTCCATATGATTCTCAGCCAAAGCTGGTATCTCCATGGGTACCCCTTCTTCCCCTTCCACGCCTGGAAGAGAGTCAGGAGGTAATCCCTACAACCTACGGGATTGACGTCGTACAAGCTGCTCATCCATGGTGGTGGCTAGAAGTCTTCTAACCTGGGTTAAAGAAAAAATCACACCAAAAACACCTACACAGAGCTAAAGCTCACAAGCAATCTTAAATGATAGGATGGGTTCAAAGTCTCATTTCTCACTAGGATTATCAATACTTTACAAGCTTCGCCCGTAAATCCAAGACAGCCAAGATGTTAACTCGGTTTGGATAGGGCATCCCAGTGGGGTCTCCCGATATACGCAAGGTACGTGGGAGCTCAAATCGATAGTAGTGTTGTCTAATGCACAATCGTTCACAAGGGGCCTTCCTATATACGATCGAGTACATGAAAGAACCTTTCTATATACCTCAAGGGTATGTGAAAGACCGTTTTTATATACCGATGGTACATGGAAGAACCGCACGAGTCTTGGGATGTAGTGCAGACAAATAGCGACAGCACCTACGCTTAACGATGCCCAAACACATCTCTATCCTATCACTCAACTTTCTATACAAATTTTAACCTAAAGATATCATTTATTTTACCTTGACAATTAGCTGAATGTTTGTGGAAATGTTGTCTCCAATAATGCAGATTAACTCTACATGCAACAGAAAACACTTCTTTGACTTTCAATGAGAACTATTTAGGGTAAGGAGAAAATTTTCTCTTTTTTGTTTTTTCAAGAACCTTAAATTAATGCCATTTCAACAACACAAACTTGAATTGAGAAATGCAAGAAAATGAAGCTTTTTCAAACACAAAAAATTTTCAACAAGCACTCAAAAGATATCTGAAAATTTTGACAAAGAAACTAAGCCTCTAGTGTGCATGCAAACTATCTTTGCTACAATGTCAAAAAATCTATTTCTTCTAATCTATTTATGTAGAAAAATGACAAATTCTAAAGCATAAACAAGAAGAAACTAAAAAGGTTATTTTTTGTATTTTTCTGGAAAATATGAGGCACTCAAAGCAGTCTAAAATGAACTAGTTTAAAAGAGGCTATGATTTTCTTTTCAAAAGTAAAAGTTTCCAGATATTTCGTTGAAACCAAAACTTAAACTATCTACCATTTTCCCCTATACAGAAGTTCAAGCCTTTGGAACTGATCTCAAAAGAGAATCAGGTTCATAAAGTACTGTCAAATAGCAGGAAGATGCAAAGAACATAGCAAAATATCAGAGAAGCAAGCAAACCAAACAAACTTTTCAGCAAGATAAAAAATTTACAAGGAGTTTTTGAAGCCTACCTCACAAGTCAAATCGGTGCACTAGTAACTCAGAACTTAGGCACCTACGGCACTCTGTCAATTAAATGGAAAATCAACCTGAAAGGAAGGACAGTGCTCTATTAGCTGAAGGGAGTGGCGCCGTGGAAGGAAGGAATCGCTTATTTAGTCAAGGGGAAAGGTGCCCTGAACAAAGATCGATGCTCTGTCAGCCACAGAGAGGCACGTCGTCCAGGCAGTGTACTGAAAAATTAAGAACTACAAGAGAAATAAAAACATCTCAGTTGAACTGAAAACAGTAAGAAAAAATCAATTACCCAAAGAATAGTAAAAACTATAATCCAGAACCGAGGCAAATTATCATAAATAAAATGAATTGATTAGCTTACCTTGATGACTAAAACAATAAAGAGCACAGAGAAAAAACTTCACCAGTGGAATGGTTACCAAATGGTTGTAGATCTGACTGGATCTGCACTAGATCTGACTTGATCTTCCCCAGATCTGATCGATTCACGTCCCCAGCGGAGTCGCCAACTTTGTTACTAGGAATTATAAACCAGTGCTGACATTGTTTGTTCCTCTGTAATGCAAAACACAACTACAGAACAAAAGAATCACAGCCACATATCCTTCCCTTGAATAGTCAAATTAATTAACATAACACATCATATACCTCAAATGTAGACCTGTTTATCTATTCTCTGGAAAATCATTGAGATGATTCAATACCTGCAAGAAGGATCACAAGACAAACAAAAAGATGAGAGAAGCATGATAATCAACTATCCATATTGATGATCAAGCAATTTAATAATGTTTAATCACAAACACAATAACCAAATATAGGAAAGGGAAATGTTTTTGTATTAATAATGGGTGATAAGAAGTACAACCAAAATTCTTGATGTTGACAGCTTCTGTCTCAACAAATGTCTACAAACTCCAATGAAGACCTTTCTAGCTAAAAGCTACCTCCACCTTTCCTCTATCTAGACTTCAAACTAGCAGCATAAGGATGTTATTTCTGGTCTCTCCCACTCTCCTCATAGAAGCTTCATTTATAGGCCAAAAATCCATAGGATGACTTGACAAAAGGATAGAATAAGATCCCTATAGGTGAGGGAGGAAAATGCCACCTCACCCTAACATGCATGAACTAATTCCACAAAGGATTCTGTACGGAACCTTATATAAACTTTGTTTTTTTCCCTTTGAATACCATCGACGCTTTTAGGAAAACTAGATAGAGCGCCGACCTAGGGTTTTTCCCACTGGAAAAGGTCAAAGATGCTTCTTTCTCAACTGATGGAGGCACCAATGGTGCTCAGTGGAAATGATGAAAGAGCGTCGTCCCTTCTAGGTCGAGGAAAAAAATGGTTAAGGTGATCTAGATCAGGCTCTTTGGGAGGTTGGTAGGCAATAGGAAAGAAATCTGAAGGTTGACTAAGCAATGTGAATTCTTCATGTGCAACAAGCATCGCAGATAACCCTACAAGAATTTGATAAATGGATCGTTCATTTTGTTGGTATTATATGTCTACCAGGAAAATGGAATGGCGTGCGCTATATTATCACAGTGATGGAATACTTAACCAAATAGGATGAAACCGCACATGTTAAAGATTGCATTGCTGCAACTACGACAAAGTTTTTATTTGAAAATGTGGTGACCAAATTTGGCTTCCCGAATATTCTCCTAAGTGACCAAGGTATGCAATTTGTTAACAAAATGATTGATGAGCTTACTACAGAGTTCCAAATTCAACATAGGAAAACGACACCTTGTCATCCTCAGGCGAATGGAATGGCTGAAGCATTCAACAAGATTCTGGAAAATGCATTAATCAAAGTATGCAATGTGCCCAGAGATGATTGGGAGCAGAAAGTCTCAGTTGTGCTATGGGAATATCGCACAACTTGTAAGAGATTAATAGGACACACTCCATTTATACTAGTGTATGGACAAGAAGCCATTGTGCTGATGGAATATATTGTGTTGAGCCTAAGAATCCTTGAGTAGATGGAGATGACCGACGTAGATGTTGTGAAGCAGAGACTGTCACAACTCGTTCAAATGAAGGAAGAACGCTTTGTCATGGGATTTCATCAAACTCACAAAAAAGAAAAGACAGAAAGCATGGAATGATCGCCATATTAAAACTAATCATTTCAAAGTCAGAGGACTTCGTTTGTTGTACGACATGAAATTTTTCAAGCATCCACGAAAATTGAAGACGCATTGGCTAGGGCCATATGTGATCGCGCACATCACTGAGTTCGGTGCAATATAGTTACATAAGATGGAAGGAACACTGGTTGCATGAATGATAAATGGAGGCCACGTGAAACCTTACCATGATGGTTGCGACACAGCTGGGAAGAAAGTGAAAAAAATGAGAGAAAAGAAAAAGAAAGAAAAGGAAATATTTCTGTCACAAGTCTACGATGTAGTATTCAAATCCAACAATAAAGGCAAAGAGGATGGCTTGACACCATTAAAGCACAGATATCCAAAAATATTTAGGTGGTTATGACAGGGAAGTGTCATTAATTCGACAAGTCTGAGGAAAAGTGGCAGCTTTATTTTTGGTCCCATACGTCGTCCTTGCCATAACTATTCTGGAAGGTATAATTCAGAGTTCAAGCGTACCAAGTAAATTTCAGAATGCGTTGAACGGGAATCCCATATGATCGACAAGATGCATCTCTATCATTGAATGATGATATGCAGGTTGAAATCCATGTATAAATATGAGCCTTCTTTGTCAAGGTTCATTTTACTTGCATAGAGAGAATAAGAGCACATTAGAGTCTGTAAATGTGAGAGTCAAAGCTAATGGTAATTTCTATTTCCAGCACCAGTGAATAGTCCAACGTTACCATCACATCACCTTTCTTGATAATTGAAGAAGTTATCTCGCAGGAAGCACAACAAGTACAGGAAGAACAAGAGACAATGGTGCGTTTAGCTCCCCTGTTGTTGCTTCAGCGCCTAGTTCGGCCCTAGTCCAGAATCCACTAGTTAATCCACCAAATATAGGGCCACAACAATATGTTTTGATGCGACTATCATGCACAGACCTTCTAGACACATTAGAGCCTCGGGTCAGGGTGCCAAAGTTCACAAAGAAGTGCACGTCCACTGTGGATACACCAACTCTGCCACCGCAAAGAGAAATGAATGCCACTATAGAAGAGCGGAACCTACTACTACCATACGTTCGACCAAGGAGACCAGAGGTTCCTGAATTGAAGCCCTAGTCATGAGTGCACTCCTCCTTGGCTTCACCCCATATCCCTATTGAAGTTTCGCTATTAATGAACATCATTTTGAAGTTGGTGCGACTAAAGTTTGAAGATAATGATACCCGCAAATAGCTGTATTTGGAAAGAAACAAGTACATGGTCACTCTTCCAGTCGTGCCGCCTGCGCCACAAGTTGTAGTGCAAGTGGAGTGGGCCCGAGGTGTAGAACACGTGGGTCTAGTTAATTTGTTTCTTATGCCACATTTTAGCCGAAGTAAATAAGTGAGCACATATGTGTGAAATATCCTAGTTTTATTCCATGGAGGCTTTTTATGGCTCGACAGGCCATATTCTGTTGATGTCGAGTTGATTTCATCAATAACGGGTCTCCTGCGTAGTGGAATCCACCCTGCACCATATCTACGCACGAACAAGGATACGACAAAGATGAGGGACAAGTATTAGCTTGTCCGCATGAATAGAGGATTCCTCATTTCCTCTATAACTAACAATATAATGAGGTTCACCATGAAAATATTATCTTGTAAGTTGTTGCACAAGATACAACCCACTAAATGCACTACAGGGACAGTGGAAGTAGAGGAATAGTGTGCAGAAGGATTGTTGTTCAATTCGTCGCAGTATTTACTGAATGATCTGCTAGATGATGCATCACAAGCGCAGGAAGAAAGTGAGGAAAATTCCACTACTCTTGGTTGATGATTTTGATTTCTTTTGTAGTTTGGTCATACCCACCGAACTACCATCCACTGGATGTACTAGTATCCTATCAGGGCGTGAAATATTAGAACCTATGGGAAGACAAGGAAAACATACTAGTTGAAAATGAGAGATTAGTGACCAAAAAATGACCAAAATCCACATATCAATGACCACTTTTGATTTGGTGATCATTGGTGGCTAATTTACGGTCTTTTATTACGCGACCAAAATTGGTCATTTTTATTTCGGTCAGTTATATCTTGTCAGTTGGTCAATAATTTGGTCATATATTTGGTCATTAATTTGGTCGTATATTTGAATCAATGACCAAATATATGACCACATTTATGACCAAATTAATGACCACATGACAAACTAGAATATGACCAAATTTGGTCACGTAATAAAAGACCGTAAATTATCCACCAAAACTGCTTTTTGGTCATTGATATGCGAATTTTGGTTGTTTTTTTGTCATTTATATCTCATTGTTTGGTCAAGTATCTCTCAATATTTGGTCATTTTATATGTGAATTTTGGACATTAATCTCATTTATTTGTCACTAATTTAGTCACTTTTAATCATTTTATGTGTGGTTATTATATTTTAATAGTTTTAATGGTGTCCATTATTAATCAATATAAATTTTTAATATGTTATCATGTTTAAATTAAAAAAATAAACATACATTATTTATCATCATCTAATACACATGTGAATTATGCAATGTCACACTAATTAGTTAATTACAACACTTATAAAAAAATATAATGTACAACCATATACGTTTTAAATCGCACAAATTATATTATATATATAAAATGTAAAGTATTACAATAAATATGAGTTTTCTTAAAAACTATCTCCATATAACTTTACATGAAAATCATCTAGTACATCGATGACTTTTCAAAATATTACAATAGCTAAACCATCCCACTTGTACTTGGTTGCTAAGCCAGACTAAGATCCCGCGGCAGCTTTAATTAACCCATACTTAGCAACTTTAAATCCTCAGCAACAGGCTCTTTATACTCAATGGAAAACTCCCAGTATGAAAATCATCTAGTACATCGATGACTTTTCAGAATATTACAATGGCTAAACCATCCCACTTGTACTTGGCTACTAAACCATACTTAGATAATGCAGCAGCTTCAATTAACCCATACATAGTAGCTTGAAAGCTTCAGTAGTGGGCTCTTCATACTCAATGGAAAAGCCTCAACAACAAGCTCTACATACTTAATGGCCCACTTAGTTAAGTTCACTCCTGCAAAATCCAATAAAAAAATATTAATATAAAAACAATGAACTGTAAAGTAGAACAATAACCAAGTTCATGTGAAAAATAGGAAAATATAAATCTAACAAATTCAATTAGGAATTCAAAACACATTAATGTATTATCTTTCATGCAGTTATTTGGTGTATGAGAAATAAGAAACAATTATGCAATGGTATATACAACAAGATACTTCATACACTAACTCATGCTTACCTCTATCAAGTGAGTAATACTAGAGACACTCAAGTACTCTAGGTTTGGCATCTTCAGCTTCTTTTGATAGGGAGGAATAAGTGAGTCTAATTTATGTTCAGCTGCACTTATCAACCTGTAAAAACAAACTATTGTGGATTAGATTTTATGGCTTCATAAACAGAATCTTGCTATCACATATGGTATACGAAGCCAAAGAAAAGGTATGTCATACGATCTTGCAATCATGTGTAAATTTAAACAATGACTTTCACACAACTGCAATATGCCCCAAGTACTAAAATCAGTGATGCCAAACACAAATATGTTTCCAAATATCGATTTATAGTGCTTGCCAAAAGGAAGGATAATCTACACTGTCAGTAATTTCGAGTTTCAAATCAATATGCCCAAATGATTCAGATTTGTTGAGTATACAGTATTTATGTTCCAGAATGGTTCCAAAACTCATCAAATGCTTAAAATAACTCAATTCTCTTGTAGATATCAAGGAAATAAAACTTTCAATGTGACCAAAACAATTTCCAGAAATGATATATTAAATCAAGTGTAAATTTCAAAGGTGCATAGTATGTGCGCCTCAAGCAAACCCAACAAAAAAATGAATATGACTATCATAGCATGTACTGTTGTTGGACATTGCAGCTCTTCTTATGTTTCAATATGCATGCTATCTCCAATTTATTTACTTCAAGAGTGATGAAAAGGATTCCAAGTATAAACACAGTCTCAATGTCAGTACTGTAATTGCAAGGTAGTTATATGTAGTTCAGATTTGGTATGGGAAAGTTTCCAATACTAAACTTGCACTTATGAAATTATACTGATAATAGAAGCAATCAATTAATCAATATGTATTCCAAGTATCACCATGGGACAGAGATAATATCCAGGTATGCCAAATGCCAATGAAAATCACAATAAAAATCTTCAACTTAAGAATGCAATTTTCAGTATGAAAAATCATTGATATTATATGTTCATAATTTATCAACTCATTTTAGTATCACTATGAAAAATTTTAAAAATCCTATATACAACAAGATACTTCATATATTAACTCATGCTTACCTCTATCAAGTGAGTAACACGAGAGACACACAAGTACTCTAGGTTTGGCATCTTCAACTGCTTTTGATAGGGAGGAAGAAGTGAGTCTAATTTCTTCTCAACTGCACTTATCAACCTATAAAAATAAACTATTTTGAATTAGATTTTATGGCTGCAGAAATAGAATCTTGCAATCATGTATGTCATACAAAGCCAAAGAAAATGTATCTCATACGAATATTGCAATCAGGTGTAAGTGTAAACAATGACTTTCACACAACTGCAATATGCCCCAAGTACTAAACTCAGTGATGCCAAACACAAATATGTTTCCAAATATTGATTTATAGTGCTTTCCAAAAGGAAGGAGAATTTACACTGTCAGTGATTTCCATTTTTAAATCAATATACCCAAATGATTCAGATTTTTTGACTATATAGTAGTTATGATCTAGAATGGTTCCCAAACTCATCAAATGCTTAAAATAACATGATTCTCTTGTAGATATCAAGGAAGTAAAACTATCAAGGTGACAAAAACAATTTACAAAAATGAAGTATTAAATCAAGTGTAAATTTCAATGGTGCATAGTATGTATGCCTCAAGCAAACCCAGCAACAAAACGGATATGACTGTCATAGAATGTACTGTTGTTGGAAATTGCAGCTCTTCTTATGTTTCAATATGCATGCTATTTCCAATTTATTTACGTCAAGAGTGATGAAAAGGATTCCAAAGTTTTTGCACCAAGTATAAACACAATCCCAATGTCAGTATTGTAATTGAAAGGTAGTGATATGTAGTTCAGATTTGGTTTATGGGAAAGTTTCCAATACTAAACTTGCACTTATGAAATTATACTGATAATAAAATCAATAAATTAATCAATATGTATTCCAAGTATCACTGCAAGACAAATATAATACCCAGGTATGCCAAATTCCAATGAAAATCACAATAAAAATATTCAACTTAAGAATTCAATTTTTGGTATGACAGTACACAAGATAAATACGATGAAAAATGCTATTCAAGATTCCCAGTCAAAGGATAAATACATATTTCATGCTTATGGGTAGACTGTAAATAAGTTGTAGAGATTAATAATACTGATCTTTACCATTAAATAAGCATCCAAAATAGATCAGATGGTAAAGCTTTATGATATTCTTGTGTTTAAGTTTGAGGTGTCCAAGAGATGGTTGGCCAAGAAGACAATCATAATAAAGTAGGTGCCTTGTGATAGGATGGAATTATGGCAAGACAAACCAGACAAATTTTTACCAACAATGATCTTTGGGACTGTATTAGGATCTAGGGTGTGCAACGTTTGAGATTTGATAGCTTAGGTGTCAATGGGATGTTGGTAGGTTGGTGTAGGTTCAAATGAGCTAAGGAAATATGGTGATGGTTTCCTCATTTATGAATCACCAGTTAAGCATTTATGGAGGGCCGAGAGGTATGAAGATGGCTGAATAAGGAGCCTAGAGCCCTTACGTTGAATATTTATGGCCTTGGGATCATGGAGGAAACCATCTAATCCGAAGTGAGTGTAATGTAGAATGACTTAGGGGGTGTCCTATATTATTTATAGTCAAAGGGATTTGGCAGGCCGTCAGGTTCTAGAGGCCAAATCAGTGATGCAAATGGCCTTACGTTGAGGGATAAGTTGGCTAGGGCTAAAGGGGGTGGTAGCTAGGCTAGTTTAGGATGATAGGGGTGTAACCTAGGGATTCCTAACAATATTTTTACATCCCTTTGAAGTGAATGATCACTGTGGTCAAACAAAGCAACAAGTGCATCTTCAAAAGCTAATGGTGCATTCACCAGATCCTCCATCCTCTCATCAACGGGTGACTAGTACAGTTGGAAGGGTTTGTTTCATATGGGTGCAATTTATCCTTTTTCATTAAGAAAACTGGGTTGTATATAAGCATTTATATAATCAACAAGTCTTAGAGGCCCAATCAGACCTTCAAAACACAACATTGCACTCATAGTGGGAGAGACCACAACATTGCACTCACAATGGGAGAGTCTATTAGACGCTAGAAGTATTCTATAGCCATTGGAAGTGTTTCTCTTTGGGAGAGGACTTTCTACTTCAACTATGTTGCACCTAGAAATATCACAATGCTTATCATCCTTCATGAGCATTTCACATTTCCTTTCAACCTCCCAAAAAGCCTAGCTTGAGTCACCTTGGTCACTTTTCTCCCAGACCTAGAAGGGGCGGCGTCTTCATGTTTTTTGCACACAGCATCAACGACGCCTATTGTAGTTGACCCAAAAGAGTTTTTTTCTCCTTTCTTTGGAAAAAACCCTAGATCAACGCCTTTGTCAGTTTTGCTAAGCGTGTCGGTAGTCAAAAAATGAGGAAAAAGAAGCTTCTAGAAACTTCAATGTGGAATCCTCCGTGGGGTTAGTTCCTATATGCTTGGGAGAGGTGGCATTCACCTTCCTCACCTATAGGGATCTCACCCTATCCTTTTTCCAAGTCATCTGTTGAGTTCTAGGCCTATAAATGAAGCTTTCATGAGGAGAGTGGGAGAGGCCAGTAAAAGCACCCTTATGCTGCTAGTTTGAAGTTTGAATCAAAGGAAAAGTAGAGTTAGTTTATGGTTGGAGAGGTCTTGATGTTCATAGGAGATTGTAGACATTCTTGTTGAGATCAAAGCCATCGACATCAAGGATTTTTTGTTGTAATTCTTTCTCATCCATATATTAATACAAAGACATTTCCATTTCCTATATTTGATTGTATTGATTGTAATTAGATATTATTGGAATCCTTGATCAACAATATGAATAGTCAATTTATCATGATGCTCTCATTCCTTTTGTTTTTCTTGTGATCTATTTTGTAGGTGCTAAACTATTGCAAGGACTTTTGGAAACAAGAAAAGTGGATCCGAGGTTGAGGTATATTGTATTTCATGTTAGTTGATTTGATTATTCAAGGAAAGGATATGTTGATGTGTCTTTTTGTTCTGTAGTTGTCACTTGCATTGCAGAGGAACAAGCAGTGTCTACACTGATTGATAATTCCTAATAACAAATTGGTGACTCCGTTGGGGAGCATGGCTACACTATTGTGGCTGTGGACTATTTTACAAAATGGGCTAAGGCAATGCCCACATATGTCGAAGACGATAAGACTGCTGCACTATTCTTATTCAACCATATCATTGCAAGATTCGGGATTCCTAGGGCCATAGTGACCGATCATGGATCCCATTTTGAAAACAAAATGATCGCAGAGCTTAGTGTAAAATTAGGGTTTCATCACGATAACTCTACACCATACTATCCTCAGGAAAATGACCAGTTTGAGGCTATAAACAAAGTATTAAAAACAATTATTCAGTGGATGGTAGGAAATCCAGAACAAACTGGCATTTACAGCTTTTCTCTGCACTCTGGGCCTATAGGACTACTGTTAAAACTTCCACTAGTTTTACACCTTTCCAATTAGTATACGGTCTGGAAGCTACTCTCTCGATAAAGTGTGATATCCCTTCTTTAAATCTTGTTGTGGAACTATTACCCAACACCACTATAGACGAAGAAATATTCATGTATCTAAACAAAATTGATGAAACTCGACGTGATGTTTCCTTATCTAATGAGGCACATAAACGAAGAATGAAATTTTAATATGACGGGACTATCCAACCCCGTTCCTTCAATGAAAGAGACCTGGTCTTCACTTATGACCAAAAGCATGACAAGCTGGGGGTAGGCAAATTTTAGTCTATGTGGCATGGGCCCTATATTGTCAGTCGTTTTTTAGAGAAAGGGGCATGTGAATTGGTTTATTATGACGGGATACCTTTGGGAGAACCCTGAAACGGGCTCTACCTCAAAAGATACTATGCCTAGGTCATCTAGCATAAAGTCTTTGTAAATATTGTTTGTAGTTTGTTGTGTGTCTTATATTTGAGAAGTGTGTCTTTTATGTGATTCAAAATGTGTTTTTTCATAAAACCCTACTTATGCTTGTATTTTGTCTGATGGACAAATGACTTCCTTCATTGGTTTTGCTGATGGTGCTCATCGATATACACCTAACCTTGCATCAGCAGCTTGGGTACTGTACTCTCCTACGAGTGAGATGGTGAGTTCAGGGGGTATTATTTTAGGTCCCTCCAACAACAATCCGGTGGAATATCAAGCCGTGATCGAATTGTTGACGAAAGACCTAGCTAATGATGTAAGGGAAATTAGGGTTTACCTAGACTTTGAACTAGTTGTCCAACAACTTAATTAGGTCTACACCATCAAAAATCCCATGCTTATTCATAATTTTCGAAGATTTAGGTTGTTAGAGAGGTATTTTGAGCAGGTTACATATCAACACATTCCGGGAAATTTAAATGCTGTGGCGGATTCCCTAGTTAACTATGTCTTAGATTGGCATATTGCTCATATTTAAAATGTCCATTTGAAACATAAAAAAACACATGTAAATTCATAAGTAGATGACCATTTCACACATCACATTTGTCGCACACACAACTGTAAATATAAAATTTTGTCATATATAAAAAAGTTGTAGCATTGAGATACAAAATTTGGGCTGAAGCATCTCTAGCCTTCAGTGCCCGTTTAGGACCATAAAAAGTTCAGAATACATATACATAGGGAAAAATATGAAGCTTCGAAGGTTTTAGTAATACATATACAAAAAGTGAAAATCAAGGCAGACTAATCCTCGCGATTCTCATGGTAGCAAGCAATGGCTTGGGCCACTCTGTGAAGTAGCCTAGAGAACCGCCCAGAGACACCTACAATATGGTGCTGATAACGCCTAGGTACCTCGTGAGTAGTCATGTCAGGTGTTAGCACTAAATTTATTTTTGTCGGAATTGGTCTTATTGCCTTTAAAATTTTAAGTTTTCATGGGTGATTGAGTTGGTTTCCAAAGTTTTCTCATTAATCTATTTCCAGGTTGGCAAAGAAGAGAAGTTAAAGGAATTTTAGGTAAAAAGAGAAATAAATTTTTCACAAGTAGGGCCAAAAGTTTTATTAACTTTGGAATGAAATTTATAAAATGGGTTTTATAAACCTATTATTTTATTTATATTCAAACTTATATAATTTTGGATATTTTTTCCAAAGTCAAAAAGAGGCCTCTTATTCACCAAACCAAGTCTTAATGAAGGATTAAGCACTAAACAAGATTTATTACCTTTCTTAAGGTATAATCAAACCATTAGCACATAAAATAATCCAACGGCTTAAAAATAAAGTGAGTATTCATCAACGGTTATTATCAGATCCGGAGGGTAAAGTTGTGAGGTGGTTAAATTGGAAAGGTGGTAGCGGAATTTAAACCACTTTCCACGTGGTAACTTTTGGTGAATTCCGCGGAGAAAATTGGTTTGGGAAAAACAACTCAGTGGAGGCTCCGGAATAGATCATTATGTAAAGGGAAAATAGCGAAGATAAAGAAACTGATCAAGGAGATGGAAATTGATTTTAATAGAGCAAGAAAAGGGAATCCACCACTCAAACAATGCAGAAGGGAAGCCCAAAAAGAACATCAGCCCAGAAGTGTTGCATAAATATATATAGTGAGAGCATTCGTGAAGGTACTGGTATGTGTTTAAAGTCTTACAAACAGAATTTACAGTGGAGAGTGTGTCAAAGCTTGGGATTATTCAAGTGTTTGGAGACGCTATTAACAAATATGGCTACCTTGATCAATAAATTCATGGGATTGCTCTTACATTAGATGATCTTACAAGGATAGATGCTATATGTTCTGTATTTATGAATTACAGTAAAACAATTCAAAGTTTAGAAGCAACATAGCATATTTTTTCAGAAAATTACTGTTTTAGTCATTTTATTAAACGACCTACTTCCAGCAAACAAAGACGAATTTAAAAAAACTGAAATAGGTTGTTCATAATAACATTATTCTCTACAATGACCTCTCTCATTTCTTACCTAGGTGCTACATATTGGGATCAGCAAAGTCATATTTAGAGGGAAAATGTTCAGATTTCAAAATGACTGTTCTAGTCATCAAATTAAAATAATTGTTTACATAAAATGAAGATGAATTTTGAGAAAGTGAAAGAGGATTTTCTTCAAAACATAACTATACACAATAACCTCTTTCATTTTTCACACAAGTTCTACGGTTTAGCAGTAACAAATTCAGTTTTTCAGGCCATTTTTCATGTTTTCCAAAGGACTATTTCAGCCATCAAATTCAAAGAATTGTTTTGGACTAATGGAATTTAATTTGACAAAAATGAGAGAATTTTTTATTCCTAACAGGCCTAATAGTAATCACAGGTTGGGAGAATTTAAAATATCTTCACTAGTCATTTTTCCAAAAATATACAATTTTATTATTTCAGTCATCAACTTCAAAGGAATATTTCTAGGAGATTGAGATGATTTTGGAGAAATGAAGACATGTGTTTTGTTGGGAACATGTCCATTTATAAAAACCTCTCCCATATTTCACACAGCTATCACCATTAGAGATATGCATGAGAAACGTTGTTGTAACTATTTCTATTTTTAGAGTTCAGTTAGGTTTTGAATTCAAAGTTAGGTAGAGGTTATTCTTATATAAATTAAAATGTAATTGATAGTTTTGAGGGAGGATTTTTCAAGAGCGGAGAGACTCTACATTGTAATGGCTTCAAGTTTTCAGTAAATGAATGAAATTTGAAGAGGAGGAATGTAAAATCTTTTTCATGTCAGAGATTCTTGTGCCATCTTTTTCTTCAGTAAGTAATTTCTTTATGTGACTGTTTATCCTGTTTCCCACTCCATTTTGTATTTTCTTTCATGCTTGAGCATTAGTGTTTATGGGCTAGAATTCATCCTGCATGCTCTAGGCCCATTGTTCAAGCATTTTCAAAATATTTTCTTCTAAAGTCTTGCAGAATTCACCTTAGTTAGGTGCTCTGTTTGATGGAATGTCTCCCTTTGTCTACTAATCAACCTGATAATACCTCAAATACTGAGGAAATGGTGCCTAGCTTTCCTCTGATCATAAACTTTCAAAACCCTACCTCATGCAATCTATTTCAGATCTGATTATTGACTCCATTGCCCAATGGTCTCCTCCATGACTGTCTTACCAAGTCTTTTAAAACAAACTTGTCCTATTTGTCCCATCAAAAATCTAACCATCTGATTGTATTTGATTGAAATATCATGAGTATAAAAACTTTGTAAATAGTGAGAGATCCCTCTCTGATTGTATTAGGTTAGAAATACATTCTAAAGTGGTTTTTGTTGTTACCTTGGAATCTACCTTTCACAACCTAGGTACATTCTGAGTGATAACATCATGGATTCCAATATTCAAGTGCTATAGGTTCTCCTCGAGATCTCTAAGCTCTTCATTAGCTTCAAAGCGATATAGCATCATATCCCTAGTACCTGCTCGCCTAGCAATAGGCAACATCCTTGCTGGACGGACAAATCCAATGTTTGCATGAAAACATTTTTATCTCAGTGCTACAAAATAAAAATGAAATAAAATACAAAAAAATAAAAACACAAGTGGATAATGTCTTTTCTTACCTCGATCATCCCATACTTCTCCCTCAGGTAAATCAAGCTCTGGGTCATCATGGAAGTCTGCCCCTTCACAGGAATAATCCTCCCCCATAAGTAACTGGTTTCTCAACCAAGGAAAGAAGCCAGATCCGTAGCTAACTTTGGGCCCTCCACCTCCAAGGCGAGGCATGGTTGTAACCCATGCAAGCATCCTCGGATCCTCAGGATCAAGTTTGGTAATGGTCACCTATGGTCTCATGTGAGGTACTCATTGTAAGATAAAGGACACTACCACTGCTCCGTAGCCAAATTGCTTCAGCGTTCCTCTTTTTCACTTGTTTAATTGGTTCTTCAGACACACTAGCATGCCTTCACACCAATTGAAGATAGTGGCTCCATGCACTGCAAATCATATAGCATATGTGATCTGTTGGTAAGGTGGCTAGCCCTAGTTCCTGCCACCTTGCCAATAGTATACACCACTATACTTAAGGGAAGATATACTAGAGACTTGATCTGTAGCTTCCCAGATTGGGAATCAATACCTAGTGAGAAATTTCGATCAATAATATCATCCAAATATCCCTCCCCTCATCGTGCTTCCCCTCATAGACAAACCAGTCAGAAAATAGATATCCTCAACCTCTATAGGCAAGATATGGACTCCCACCACAAAATGCTCCTGGTCGGGATCCCACATATCTATGATATACCCTAGCAATAAGACATGTGCTTTCATGTTAGGTACCCAGAAATACTTTAGAAGCTCGCAGTTTCGTAGAGCCTCAATAGTGGTTGGATCATTAGCAGCCTGGTCGTCTAGAAATTCATGTTTTCTTTCCTTCCAAATCACCATGATGCACCTATAACACGCAAATTTTGTAATTAGAACACATATCATGGATAAAAGGAAGAAAAAAAAATGAAATGACAAATTATGAAGCAAGAAGAAAACATGAAAATTTTATTTTTGGTGGACTAAGATTTTTTTCTTTTTCCTTGCAGCGGAGCTGCTCCCCTTTTCCCACAGAGCACCGCGACACTGTTTCTTATGGATCGCAAAGCATTGATTCCCTGTCTGTTGTGGATAGAGCATCGTTGGGAGCTCTACCCAACGGCCAAAAACCCTACAAGGAAGATAATTTTATCTTCTACCACGGTCAAAAACCCCTATTGGGATGGTTAATTCCCTACCCTACCATTTCAAATAATAATTTTATCCTCTATCTTGCTTTTAAACCATTCAAAAATCATTTTAAAAACATGAATTTAAACAATGCAAAAGAAACAAAATGACATTTGTTGAGCATAGAAGGCGAAAGAATCAAATGCTTACCTCTTCCATGGAGAATGAAGGAACAATGTAGTGAAGTTCCCTTCAAAAATCACCTAAGGAAACTCTTGCTATAAAATCCAACTACCAAAACTCACCAATGGTAAAAAACAAATGGTAAAAATATATTACGTACCCTTTCTATTTATACAATATTTGGAGTTTTCAAAATTGCATTATGATTTATTTAATTTTGAAATCCAAATTATTTTGGTAAAAGTGGGTTTTTATATTTTACTTTCTATAGTTTTGGAAAAATGGTTTTAATGGTGTGTTTTGAGTTTTTTCAGGTAAATATTGTGTCATGGCTACGATGTAAGCTATTTTTGTCTTTTTTGAGCTTAGAGAAAGACTGAAAAAGTATTGAGCATCGGTTTACACTTTTTACATGCTCATTAAAAATTCCAGTAGAAAGGTGTCGAGTCTACTTTTTCTCTTTTGTGGACTCGTTAAAAGTGTATTATGAAAAAGGAACCTAGTTTGGGAGCTATATTTAAGCCCTTTTTAGTCTCCTGAAAACACAAAAATATTTCCAGGGGAACTTGTTGTGTTCATGTTTGTAAAAGAATTAGAACGGTCGACTAGTCGGGGGTAGGTTATCTCTTTTTCGGACCGACTGGCCATATTTACGAAAAATGACCTTTTTGGAGTCTTCTTAGTCATTTTAGACTCTCTAAACATGAAACAACAAATTATTTTGCTTTCATTGGACTCGTAAAACTATACTATGAAAGACCCTCTTTGGAAACGAACCCCTCCTTTCTCAGGTTTGTGAAAAATATGAAAATGGACTCGTCATTTGATGAGATTTAACGAGTGTTTGATACCCTCTTTGGACTCGTAAAAATGAAAAGAGACACTCACCTTTCTAGGTGGGGAAACTAAAGGAAAGGAGTATGGTTTTCATTTGTCTTATGGCAGTAATCTACAGTCCACCTTTGAACATGGCACTTGTCTGCATTTGCATATCTGAACAGTTGGTTTTTCAGCTTATCTCCGAGTCGATCAACTTTTGTGATTCATCTGACTCCTTTGAGTCAATTCAAAGAATTCTTTTTCGTATTCCTTTCATTACACTTGGTTCTATTCTCGTTAAGTTAATTCTTCCACATCATGTGTTGTGCCATTAAATTGTTCAAAGGATGTCTCTCCCAGAAAATAATTCGTCAGTAACTTCACTTGTCCTTAAGAGTCAGTCATGTCTGAGTCAGTCCTGTTACTTCAAATCAATTTTTGTTCCTAGTTTCATGTCACTTATGTGGGAATTATCATGGCCCTCCTGTGACAAGTCTATTCCTGTCGACTTCAAATAATTATCCATGAATTAGACCTAGAAACCTAGATAAGTACCTTGGACCTACATGCCTTAATGGCAGGTTACCTCGCTTTCAACATGAGTTTACATCATTGACTCTTGATTTAAATATCTCATCGAGTGTTCGACTCCAAGTCCTTTATTCACATTCAATGGTATGTATTGAGATACCTTGGGAGTCATTGACATCAATGGTGGTTTCCCTTGCACTTGTTAACAGTTTAAATCATTGACTGGTAATCAAGTGTTCTCTACCATGTTTGACATCAAGACATTGTAATCACATGGTTATATTCATATCATTTGGGGATCGGAATGAAGACCCTGAGTGGTTAGGCTTTCCCATCATCATTTTCCTATGCTCAGGTTGTGTTTGGAGATCATTTAGAGTCATGACATGGATCCACATTGTATGTTTTGGTGGTTGTGTTCTCTATTTGAGGTTAAGAGACATGGATCTACTTTGTATGATATGTAGCTATGTCCTACCTCCCATATCAGTTATTCATGGATCTACAGTGTATTATTGGTAGCCATGACATGGTCATCATCATAGATCTACAGGGTATTGTTCTGCAGCTATGATTGATTTGGATAAGGTCAGTTACTAGTCCTGTATGACTTTGTCTCTCTTTGCCTCTTTATTAGACGTAAAAATTTGCAAACTATTTCGCCTATCACTTCCTGCTAGCTTCATACTTTGGGGGGGATTCGATTGCACCTAGAAATCTCACATTGCTTATCAGCCTTCATGAGAATTTCACATTTCCTTTCAACCTCCCAGAAATCCTAGTTTGAGTCACCTTGGTCACTTTTTTCCTAGACCTAGAAGGGGCGGTGCCTTCATGTTTTTTGCACAGAGCGTCGACAGCGCCTGTTGCGGTTGACCCAAAAGCGTTGTTTTCTCCTTTATTTGGAAAAAACCCTAGATCGGTGCCTTTTTTAGTTTTGCTAAGAGCGCTAGTGGTAAGAAAATGAGGAAAAATAAGCTTATGGAAGCTTCCATGCAGAAGCCTCCATGGGGTTAGTTCCTATATGCTTGGGAGAGGTGGCATTCTCCTTCCTCACCTATAGGGATCTGACCCTATCCTTTTTCCAATTTATCTCTTGATTTCTAGGCCTATAAATGAAGCCTTCATGAGGAGATTTGGAGAGGCCAGTAAAAGCACCCTTATGCTGCTAGTTTTAAGCCTGAATCAAAGACAAAGTAGAGTTAGCTTATGTTTGGAGAGGTCTTCATAGTCATAGGAGATTGTAGACATTCTTGTTGAGATCGAAGCTATCAACATCAAGGATTTTTGGTTGTACTTCTTTCTCATCCATATATTAATACAAAGACATTTCCTTTCCTATATTTGATTGTATTGATTGTAATTATATATTATTGGACTCCTTGATCACCAATATGAATAGTCAATTTATCATGATGCCCTCATCCCTTTTGTTTGTCTTGTAATATATTTTACAGGTACTGAACTATTGCAAGGACTTTTGGAAAGAAGACAAGCGAATCCAAGCTTGAGGTATATTGTCTTTCATGTTAGTTGATTTGATTATTCAAGGAAAGGATATGTTGTTGTGTTTTTTTGTTCTGTAGTTGTGACTTACATTTCAAAGGAACAAGCAGTGTCCACACTGATTCATAATTCCTGATAAGAAACTAGTTTGCAGTATGAATCATACAATGATTCACCCAGTTTTAACTTTTATCTAAAAAGAAAGTCCCTAATTCTTGAAAACGTGATTTAATTTACAAGAAGAAAAAATGGCTACCTAATCTTCATCTCTAATTGCAAGATAGATAATATAATTTCATACTCATGCAAGTATATGTTAATTGCTTCTTATCATCATGGATAACCCCTATGGTAACACTATCCAGCATTGAAACGAGGAATAAAATGTATCCATTGCCATGATTTCCTAGCAACAATCATTGAGATGAAACTGGTGGAACAGTGACAGTAACCAAAAACATTAATTAGTCCATGTGTATAAAATCCACGCCTCACCTTAAGATCTGGGTACTTCAAATAGTATCCAAATCCCGTGGTCTAATTACTCATTGCAAAATTTTAATGCAAATGTTCTAGAGAAGGTTGCAAAGTCTGCATACATTGAATTTTCCAACAATAAAATAATATATTATGAGGATGAAGATATATATGAGTTCTCTCTGGAGCCTAGTTATAAAATCCCCAGATTTATCACACAACGGGCGACGGCTTACTCAAAATCACTTCCTCTAAAAGTAGTAAAATGGTGAAAACTCAATGCGTGTCCCTAAGGAGAGGACAACCCCTACTGGTATGAGTGCCATCTCATTCCAATTAAAACTACTAGATTTGTCTAGACCACTTCTCTTATAAATATGTTTTCTTGTCAATTTATTTACCAGGGTAAAAATAAACAAATAACATGAAACAATCCTCTATATCCATATAGATATATTAAGGAATTGGAAAACAAAGAGTAACAAATCTTTTTGACTTATCTTTTCCTTGTGTTGAAAGAAATTTTCTGCTCTAAATAAGGTACATTACAAACAAATATACAAGCAAAGTGCAAACCGAACTACTAATTCAAATAGTGTAACCTTCTCAAAAGGGTATGTTGTTTTTCCAAAGGTAGCACATTTGTCTTGTGTTCCAGAGAACATCATGGACACTTTACTAGGAGATCTTGTTTGTAAAAGAACATTCAATGAATTAGAAATAAGCACTATATCTCCCAACTCTTGAGTTAATCATGACATTCACCCCCTTCCTTTAAAATATTATATTTTCATAAATATAGGAATGAACCACTTTTTATTGTTCTAGTATAACTAAAATTTACATTTCTTATACTATGTTTTCCTCATTAAAGTTTGGGATACTTCAACTAGAATTTTTTTCATATTTAATATATGTCAATTTCATCCATAATATTATTTTCTATTCACATGAAGTGCATTAAAATAATTTGATAGTAAAGTATTAGAAATTGTTTCCTCATAAAAGATATAAAATTATACCATTTCAGGTTGAAGACTGTCAAGTACTTTGCTTGATTTTTGTGTCAAAACAAAGGGGAAAAGAAAACCTTAATGAGAGAACTGAAAATAAGCTATAGTAAATTTATATTGATGTTTATCAATGAAAAGAAACAACATGCACACTCTCCATCATAAGTCCTATCATTCTCAAGATATATCTCTTACAGGATAGAAAGTTATTGTTAAAGTTGCCACTTTCTCTAAAAAGCTGGTCAAAGTAAGGCTTGCAATATAGCACTCCCTCTATTGATGAGTAATTACTCAGCTGCAAAAAAAGGCCAATTGTCAAAGCAAAGGAACAAGGAAAGTTACAACCAGTTAACCTCTAAAATTATAAGTGTTTTTCTCCAAACATCAAGAGGCCAAAGAAAAGGTTCAACTAGAGTACCCTGGTGGTTACCGGGTTATTGAAACAAATTGTTGTTTTAGCGTGTAGACCTTTGGGATGCACATTTGTAGTTACAAGTAATTTATCTTTTTCTATGAAAACAGGCCTAAAACTTAACAAATGAAGGTCAATTGAAAATAAAGTACATCTAATATTGTGTGAAATCTGTCTTTGTTGTTAGTTGCTTAGCAGTGTCCACAAAAAGGTTATCGCAAGACAATAGCTCTATAGCTTTGAGTTGGGAAAAATGTCTACATAGTACGGAGCACTATATATTTGTAGATCTATCACCGGACCTGGATAAATTACCAACAAATAGATATCAACCCAAGATGAGAATAGATAGTGTACAGTTGGATAATTACTAACAATTACAAAATGATCAATTCAGTTGGGTGAGTCATGTTCTCCTCAAGGATTTTCATTCTCCCAAGCCTGATCCATGTTCTCCTCAAGGCTTTCCATTTAAATTTGTTGGTTGGGATGTGGTCCATAGACCTGTGGAATATTACCACTATTTATCTAGGTTCGATTAATAGTGCATTCTATATGGCTCTACCTAAGAATCCCAAGAGCAACATGTCCCATGAGATTGACCCCATTCCAGCTAAAAATGGGGAGTTTCTGTTATGAAAAAATACTATTAAGTTCAAATAATGCAAAGTAGAATATCTATCGAAGAATAATTTCCATTATGGCCAAGGACAGACAAGTGATGTGACCTCTGTATAAATAAAAGTTTTCTCTCGAGTTATCTTTTTTGTTTGAAAGTAAGTTAGGATAAATGCATTGTGAGTTTAGTGTAGTGCTTAGAAGAGATGATTTTACGTGTGTTGTAAAGGTGATTTTAGGTATTTAGCATCCTTATTTGTCAGCCCTATGTTTAGTGATTCCCCAAATTTGGTGAAGTTACATATATTGGAGCACATGAGATAAATCATATCTAAGAAATAAAAATGACAAATGGGACTGCCTCCAAATGACAGGGTGATAAAATGGTAGGTCTCTAGTTCCATGTTAATCTAGTGTTGTGTTTGGGGGTCAGATGTAACCAGGCCCATCCATTACTACTCATTATGACAATTCCTTGGAAAAGGATTCTAAGAAATTTCAATCTCTCCTAGTGCATTTTGGCAGGGGTTGGATGTCATGTCCCTTTCTGTAGTGATGTGAAAGATGATAGTCCCTTTGTTGAGGGATCTTGGTCCAAATAAGAACTCATGAAACAGTACCTAGACATGGATTTTATGTTTATCATGCTCTTTATTATTCCGCACAGTAAAAAATGGCTTCATCATGGGCGAAGTGGCTTGTCTTGACCAACCAAACAACTGTCAGAATGTGGGTGCCTAATAAGCACAGAGTTATGTTTAAGCCCTGAGCTCTGTCAGCTCAAAACCAAAATCTGGAGTGGAAAAAAGGTTCTGAACTTACTAGAATTTAAGTGTGTTAAATTACAAGTTACTTCTATTTCGCAAAAGGTAGAATTCTTGCAGTATTGGACTGGATTTAAGAATCAATATTAAAAACTTTAATCCATTTAGATGGTTGAATGAGTAGGATCAAAAAGATACAGAAATTATTGGACAAAATAGATATTCATATTGCTACACTGAAGATAAAATTCACAAAACATAATTTATTAGAATGCTTTCTAGTTCAATTGTCTCTGTTAAATATGAATTCCTGCAAGAAGTTCAAAAAAACTAATTACAGGGTATCAGGTCAATTAAAAAAACTCAAATGTCTTTCCAAGAACACAATACTTCTACTCTTGAATATATGTTGTCTTCAGTCTGGTAATTATCATTTGTGCAGACTTTCCATATATAATTTTGTCATTCATCTTACATCCCCACTGCCAAACACATTCTATTTGCAATTTTTATTTGATATTTGCATACATACCATATCAGACTCATGTCATTGACCTTGACATCCCCAAATCTTTCCCAAGTTTCGTCAATTAGGTTACACCTTGAAACATTATTGAAGGCTCAAATAAGCTTAAATTAAGAGATAAACAATCTTCAACAAAAGAAAATTGTTGCTATTAAAACACGTCAAAAGGTAAATAAGTCCCAAAAAATATAAGAATCTGAAAATGTCCAGCATATGATGTTCTATTCTTGGATCTAGATCTTGCTTGTGCACATTTATGAGTGGATCATATAGACAAAATACTTTAAAAATATAAACATAAATGTAGTTCGTGCAAATGATGTGACTTGCATGTAGGGGGGAACTTTAACAAGAACCTGAAGTGGGTCTACAAAGGAGATGTAGCAACGTTGTTGAAAATTTTTCTACACAATAGTCAGTTTCTCTCAGCAACAAGTCCCCAAGGTAAATGGAGAGTTGACAGGTATCAAATCTCTTGTTATTGATGTTAACGTGAAAATAAGCTCTAGGATATTTCTAGACACTTTTTTTTAATTAGTATTTATTTTAATTGGATAACATTTTAGCATCAATGAGTGTTCTATACACTCCTACAGTCTTGTGGAAAATGTACACTGATTGTATTGTCTGGTCCCATTGACCTATTCCTTGGTCATTTGTGGACATGAAATAAGTTAACTTATCTAAGATAGAACTGGAATTTCAGCAAATGAATTTTCATATTATCTAGTCCAACCTATAGGATTCATAGTGAACTTAAACTCACTTCAAAGTGCTGAAAGGCAGTACACAAGATGATATTTTGATTTTGCTTAATTGAAATGATAGACAACATAGAAATTTAGAATGAGAGTTCAAATCTAGGAAAACTCTATTTCTACATTGACAATTGAAGTTAGGTCAAAAGTACTTATTTATTAGTGTTTGATCTCCTGGGGGATGACTAGTTATGCTCATAGTGTAAGTATACATAGTCCATCTAGAGGATTCACTCCTACACTTTGTTTCTGTAATAAATGAGGAGAGAGGGTACAAAATAAATCTCAAAGTTTGTACCCAAATCCTCACACTCTTTCAATATAAAAAGCATAAACACCTTGAAGAAATTTCGTGCAAGGTCCCATAAATATGCCAACTCAATTAAGTAATTTCACTCACTGAAACACAAGCTTCTCAGCAGAAGAATATTTCCAAACACCCCTACATTCTATTGGTTGATTTTCCAATTCTTCCAATAGCCTTTAATCCAACCCTCAGACTTCCCACCAAGCTTTTAAACACCATGGGCCCCTAAACATTGAAAATGGGAAATGAAAAGGAACAGATTTCAATAAAATAAACTCCAATAGTTTTCACCTATTCAAACAGAAACTTCTTTACAAAGTCAAGCAATGATCCTTGTTATGGGTTGAGTTCCCCAATCTCCAACTAACCTTCATGCCAATCAACTGATTTGTTAGAGACAATGTCCCCCCAGGTATGGAAAATAGGAAATGGGAGACATAAATTAATGGATTCCTAAGAATAGGAACAGCCATGGCCTAATAAATATAAGAAACTTGAAGTTCTTAAGATATCAAAAGAAACATGGAAAATCTGAGAAACAATTTCAAAAGTAGGCAGAAAATTTCCAAGTAAAATCTGTCATCTTTTCACATATGGTTTTCCTCTTCACCTCTCATGAAATGTGTTGTTGTTTTGTTTTTTAGGTTTTTCGGCCTATGTTGTTGGGAGCGGGAAGTGGGAGCGATAAGTAAGGAGCGGGGAGCGAGAGTGGAGCGAAAAGCAAAATTTTCAAAAGCTCTTGTTTTGTGAGCGTTTCAGGAGCATTTTTTGTAAAGTATATATTTTAATATGTTTTGATGGATTTATATCTAAAAAACATGTAGGATGTTGAATTAGCTATAGAATAAAATATGGATTAAACCATATAACATCAATAATATAGTAGTTATAACTTATAACATTATCATCAAATGATCATCCATAAAAACTTTTGTAGGGTCTTGGCAAAGAAAGGAGGTACCATAACATTGTCATTAAATGATCAACCTAGTATAGGAGTGTTTAGTATAGGAAAGGAAGGGATTTCCTTGGGAGTGTGCTCCCAAAACTAGGAGCATTTTGGGAGCGAGCTTCGAGACCAGGAGCGAGGTGGTGGGGAGAGCTCCCATGCAACATAGTTTCAGGCATTAGAAATATTGCTTTAGGGTTATTGGGGGGCTATTTTTCCAAAAACAATTATAGTTTTCTAATGAAAAAATGATGAAACACCAAAATCCACGAAGATTGTTGTAATTACTAGTGTAATATGTACATATGTCCATGTCTCATGTATCATTATTGTTGAATTTTAGTAAATGGTAAACAGACCTGCAAATTAAAAAACACTAGAAAAAAAAACCTAGTAAACTCTCAAAACTACTAGTTTTGCTAGATCTGTAAACACACAAGCTCATTGAATTCTAATTATAGAAAAAAAATAGAAATTTACAGTACAAAAATCACATTTTTTTTCTTTATTAACCTGAAGAAAAAATTATCCACGCTCACTCTGAAAACTGAATGACTAATAATAGAGCCCTACCTCTCTTCTCATGTATATGCCATGTAAGCGAGAATATATCAAAATGGCACTAACTGCAATCCATATTTGAAATGGCCAATAAATTCCAAAAAAAAACATGTTACAAGCTACTGGCCTACTACAGAATCACAGCTCACTAATCAATATGATCAATCGTCAAACTCGTCACTATTCTTCAAAATGGGGTCCTCGGCATGAGCTACAGGTCCATACTCTAGCTTAGAGTCCTCTAAATGCTCACAAATGCTAAATGAGAGATATTTGAGGTTAAAAAGGAGGGGAGATGGGTTCTCTATAGAATATGTTTTAAAGGTTTAGGGTGAGACAATCTAAGGTTTAGGTTAAAAAAATTAATTGGATTTTTTCCTCCAAAAGAACAAGGGCCTGTAGGGATCAAACATATTGACTCGTCCAAGTTGATATAAATGCAACCAACTTGGACAGGTTTGGTATCGAACTGGCCAATTCATAGATTGAGCGAGTCAATTCAGAACCAAACCAGTCCCCGAGCTAGTTTGAATGTTGTGTTGATACTCTAGAGGGTCAACTAAGCCAAGTTCAAGTCTGTGTCAACCAAGTTTTAAAAAAATTCTTTGAGTGGAGTAGGCTACACATGCACCTCACTTTGACACTCCTCAAGATCAGTGCCCTATCTCTTTAATAGTGGAAATATATCTATCTAATGCTCTTTTTCTATAGGTGGAAAAGCAACTCACAAATAGAAAAAGAACACAAAATAGAACTTAAGATAATATGTTGAGTTTAGAACATCAACTAAAATAAGAAAGTATTAATTTGAACACATAGATCTATGGACTAAAACAGAACTCACAAGATAGATCATACAATTTTACTCGAAAATTAAAGAATGAAATAGTGAAAAAATGGCTTGCAACTGTGAATGCTTTCATTAATCAAAAGTAATTAGATAATTTAATTACAATGAAGTAAAATGGCTAAATATCCTCATGCAATTCGAAAACATGTGAGGAGATTTGAATTGGTTTGACTCTACTTGACTACATTGTTAACTAACCTTGTCTAAATCATTATCGAAATTCCAAATACCAAATCAAGTGTCTAATTCAGTGTTAACTAGTCTAACTGACTGAGGTAGTTGAGTAAATGTACCTCACCTGCATGCAGCCATGAAATCCTAGCGCTAACTGAGTAGAACTGAATGTAACTGACTCCTAACTGAGCTTGACTAGTCACCAATTGAACTCAATTAATGGAGGTTGGTATCGACACTCTTAATGGCTCCTAATTTGTAGGGATTTATCTAGGAGGCTCCTAAACTTTGCATTCAAGTGCAATCAGTGGAATTTGTCCTCAATTAGTGTTCCCCACACTTTAGTAACTAGTACATGTGCCCCAATTAGGCCAAGTGGACCCAATGGTGCTAGTGACTAAAAATAAACTAAAAGGACTCCTGATTTAGACATAATTGACCAAATTGGACAAGGGATGATTATAATCCTAACACTCCCCCTGAATTCTAGCTTGGACAATTTGTGGGTCCTCGTAACTAAGACCATAGGTCACCCATTACAGCAAGTAAAGTAACTGCTCAATGCAAGGAGCTGGGGAAAAAATCTCCCCCCTAACTAAGCAGATAGAATTAGAATTCAAGTTTGAAAAACTTGAAAATATGTTGCTGCAACCTTCAACTCTGTGATGTAACGAAGCAGCATGCATGATGTTCTATGCACAGTTATCCTGAGGCCTGGTATGTAGACTTCTCCATCTTCTCCCAAAATGATGATGGAAGGAAGAAGGAATTCAACCTTTACCCATTTATGGATGAAGAGATGTCTGAACCACACTATTCTTCTTAAATCAGTCTATCTAATCATACCTTTCCATGTAGCATCTCACGGGGAGTTTGTTGAATCTCTCTGAAGGAGGTGATATTTCATAACATAGCGCAAGGGTCTTTGTCTTCTGTGTGTTAGATGTATTTAAAGTCATCTTCCTAGCTTCCCGCTTGGGAGTAGGGATTAGATATGGATCTGAATCACCCTGAATCTCAATCTCATAAACCGATACAGCTGGTTCCGCAATACTAGTGGAAACTGCAAAATAAGTGGATGGAAGGTTTTTACCTTCCCTGTCAAGTGGCTGACGAGAGTGAACTGGTTTTGAAAATGACATGAAGTGTGAGAACTCATATGCCTTGGAGGCATGATTTGCATCACCTTTCGCTATGATATTCCTAGTAGAGATATATGTGATCTCCACTGAGTCAAGACCAATATCACTCGCTTTGGAGAGCCAGTATGAGTCATATAGTATACAAATAGTAGATTTGTAGCTAAGGAGGGAACATAAAGCACATATTTGAAATTTCCATGTTCAAGCTTGATAGAACCCTTCCCTTTGGCTCGAATTTGACTGTTATTACCCATCTGAATACTAGGACCATCAAAAGACAGCAAGGAATAGAATGATTCTTTGGATGCAACCATATAATTGGAAGCTCCAGAATCAATGAGGAAGGGATGTGTTATTGAACAGCTAGCCTTCAATGCATGGCATGTCTCTTAATGTTCTTCAGTTTCTTCTCTATGGTTAGCCTTCCTTGCACTAGCAGGTACAGTATTGTTATGTTTCTTCAAAAGAAGAGCCATCTCATCAATTATTCTTCTCATACAGGAGCTTTCTAGATGAAATCCCCTTCCACGGTAAGAACAAAGGGTCTGTCCTTTTCCATTCTTCTTCTTCTATTCAAACCTAAAGGCTCATTTGACTACTCTTTCTCCACAAGAGACTCATCCTTTTTCTTCCATTTTATCATTCACTACCTTAGGTCCTCCTGCAGCTAGTGCTTGATCTATAGAAGATCAAATGATCCCCATTTGAATCAACTTGTCATGCTCCTGAGTGAGAGATTCAATGAAGGAATTAAGAGTAGGAATCCTCCAATTTTGAGTGGTGAGCTTCACTGAATGAAATGTTGATACAAAGAGTGAGTAGTCTGCAACAATTTTTGAGAGAATGGCAAGGATGCGTTGATCATCCTCCTTCTCAATCTTGCATGGCTTCAACTGGAATACTAGAAGCTTGAATTTGGAGAAGAATTCATTCAGTGATTCAAATTTGAATGGATGAAGATAAATCAGCTCATTCTCTAGCTGATAGATCCTTAGGTCATCCTACTTATCAAACAAGGAAGGAAGTTTATCCCAAACCTCCTTGGGAGTCTTCAATCCTTTGATGTCGAAGAGAATATCTCAAGATATTGAGAGGCACAAGCATCCATATGCTTCATCAAGCCTATTCCAGTGCATTTCTTTGTCAACATAATGAATTGGCTCTTCCTATATCTCCATTGCGAGTCTGAAGATTCTTTTGGAGTGAAGTTGCGTCTCCATGTCCTCCTTCTAGTGGTGGTGGTTGAAGGGAGTGAGAAGCTCCATTGGAGGAGACATTTTGAATGCAGTGAAGGAGACTCAACTAATGTAGCGAATGTAGTGAAGGAGACTAAGCTACTTGTAGAGAATGCAATGAAGGAGACTGATAAACCTGTAAATCACACAATCAAATGGAAAAATTAAGGTCGATAGCCTGCACTTTTGTAATTTTCATCACACCTAACATAGTTGATCAAGAAATCTTGATCAAAAATTATTTTACTTGGGATATTAAGTCGTAAATTCTCTACTTTTGGTGCAGTACTGGAAGGAGCAATTTTGCTCAAAAAAATTTTGATCCAAGTGTTGGAGGAGCTAGTCGGTGAGCAGACTAGTCGAATAGCCAACTAATTAGAGATTAGGTTGGCTGCTTAAGGTAGTGTCAATTGACCAAACCGACAGGTAGTTATATGTAACTGTTTGTAAATCATATATATTAGGTTGTTGAGCCAGATGATAACTCAGTTCAATTATGTGTTTGTGTGGACCCTCATGATATAATATAATTTGTTATTCTACATCTATGTTCTTATCTCTTGTATGTTATGTCTATATGCTTTAATGTGTATTATTGGTAACCCTCTGTGATCTGTGAGATTACCACACCAAGTATGAATATATAGTAGGAGAAGTGCCTTGTCCTGCCGAGGCTCTTAACCATATTAAATTGAGCACATAGACATGTGGACCAACAAACAACTCACAAGATAGATCATACCATTTTACTAAGGAATTGAAGAATGAAACAGTGCAAAAATGGCTTGCAACTGTGAATGCTTTCATTAATCAAAAGTAATTAGATAATTTAATTACAATGAAGTACAATGTCTAAATAGCCTCATGCAATTCAAATCCATGTGAGGAAATTCGAATTGGTTTGACTCTACTTGACTACATTATTAATTGACCTTGTCTAAATCATTATCGGAGTTCAAAATCCCAACTCAAGTGTCTAATTCAGTGTTAACTAGTCTAACTGACTGACATAGATGAGTAAATGTGCCTCACTTGCATGCAGCCATGAAATCCTAGCGCTAACTGAGTAGAACTGAATGTAAGAGACTAGAACTAAATGTAACTGACTCCTAACTGAGCTTAACTAGTCACCAACTAAACACAACTAATAGAGGTTGGTATTGGAACTCCCAGTGGCTCCTAATTTGTAGGGATTAATCTAGGAGGCTCCTAAACTGATGCATGCAAGTGCAATCAGTGGTAGTTGGCCCCAATGAGTGTTCCCCACACTTTAGTAACTAGTACATGTGCCCCAATTAGGCCAAGTGGACCCAATGGTGCTAGTGACTGAAAATAGACTGAAAGGACTCCTCATTTAGACATAATTGACCAAATTGGACAAGGGAGGATTATAATCCTAACAGAAATAAATTGATATTTAATTCCATGAAAACAACACTTACAACTAAAAAAATCTGTGGAAGGAAGTGATTTTCTAATTTCGTGACAGCAGTTAAAACTTGAAAAATTCTGTGGATGGCACATACATGCTTGAAACATGCATGCACCCTCTATAACTATTGTTACTGTTAAAAGTTATACTTTTGTCCACATTCAAGGAATCTCTCCTACTACATAGGTAAATTTCACTGCTCATTGAGTACATCACTTCTGCTAGAGAGAATACTGCCCAAGTAACATGTAATCTAACACTCCCTCTTTGCAAAGAAATTGTTCTCTAATAAACAAATATACTCTCTCAACATCTTGAACATTAGGGGCTTCAAAGGAACCTTGACCACCTTTCAGTCTAAAGGAACATACCTCTAAGACCATTGCTCCCTTCTATACTCTAAAATATCTTCAGTAGAAGGAAAACTTCAACAGATTCCTGCCAACCTCCAATATTATTTATGTCAACTTCACATGCCAAATGCTTCTCACACCACGTCATGAGTTGTTCAAAATTTCCTACAATGATAAACTCATCGGTATAAATGACTAAGAAAAATTGATCAGATCTATCAAGGTACCAAAGATAAGTCTACACAAATATTCAAAAATCCCAACATAGGTAGCAACTCATCGATCCTGATATACCAGGCTCATTGTGCATTCATCGTTCCAAACAAGGCATTCTTCAATCTGTAAGAATGGGTATCTCTTCCATGAAACTTAAAACCTCCATACACTAAATTAAAATCCTCAACAAGATTAATTCCCTCCGTTTGAAACAATCCTCCAATAATAAACTTTTCCTGGTACTCTACAATACTCATATCATTACATGAAAAGAAGTAAACATCAATTCCACATATACCTACTCTTCATGTGCCTCCTCATAGATATATGGATACTCTTCCACCATGGCATCTCGACAAAACTGCTCTGTATGTACCACCACAAAGCTAGAAGGATACTCCATCATGACATCATGCCATACCTTCTTTGCATGTGCCACCACAAAGCTCACAGAATAATCATCCATTATGGCATCCCACCATACCTTCTCCACATGTGTCTCCACAAAACCAGAGGAATACTCCTCCTTCATGGAATATTGCTATAGATCAAATGAAATCTCTTCAAAGTTGGAAGGACACTCCTGAGTCCTCCATGGAATCCCACCATACCTTCTCTTCCATGTGCCTCTACAAAGCCAAAAGAATACTAATCCATCATGGCATCTCACCATATATACACTATGAAATCTCTTCAAAGTTAGAAGGATACTCCTCCATCATGCCATCCTGCCAAACATGCTCTGCAATTTCCTCCAAAAGCTGGAAGGATACTCCTACATGACATCTTGCCACACCTACTTTGAAATCTCTTATTGAATAGTGTGCGCCTTAAGTTGACCCAAAATACCTTGATATTCAAGCAGTAGTAGTTGTTGTGTATAATTAATGCATAGTTAATGAGTTTGAAGCAATGTTGATGGATTGTTTGTATGAGAGGTGCATACAATAACCAACATTAGATTTGCTATTTTTAGAAAATTTGGTTTTCTAGAGTTGTGTGTCATTTTTATCTAAGTTTAGGCGCTTTTCCAATTTAGAAAGGGTTTGAATTTTGTTATATTTAAAATAAAAAAATCATTTTATATATAGAAGTTGCTCTGATACCATGTTTAATTTCTCTCCATGGTAAACATACCTGCACACTGTAAAACTGGAAAGCTGATAAATTCTCAATACTACAAGTTCTACTAGATCTAGAAATACACAATCTCGCTAAATTCTAATTATAGCATATCATAAATTTTCCACAAGGACCACAATTGTTTACTTTATTGACCATAGAAGAAACATGTACAAAGTCACTTTGAAAACTAAATTAATAACAATAGATAACCAGCTCTCTTTATGGACAAGGATGCTAGGGTTGTACAATAGAAATAACCATACCCTATGGGCCTAGGTTAGAGTACCCATCCTACATGCATACATGCATGCATGATGCACTAGACTCCCAGAGAAATACAGCTAAGCTAGAGTAGGCTACACATTCATCTTTCTTTGACCCTCTCCTTGGGATCAATCTCTTGTCTCTCTAAATATGGAAGTCTGCTTATCTAGAGTTTTGTTCCTAAAGCTAGCAAAGTAACTCATAAAAAGAAAAACAACTAAAAAATACCCCTAAAAATAATCTGATGAGTTTTGAATAGCTTCTAAAATAAGAAAGCAAGTGATGTTCTAATTTTGTGATAGCTGTTAGCACCTGATTTGTGCTAAAATAGAAAGAAAGGTTTCTAACCCATAAGGAAGTAAGTGAGGCCTACAAAATTTTCACGATGAGAAACCTCAAGAGAGCCGTAATGGGATCTGAAGGAGAAGGAAAATCTATCAAAAGGAAACCGAAAGTTTTATGGAGGCAAAGAGACTAGCACTAGTCACAATCCATCAAACTGAAAGAGAACCCATGACTCAAAGGCATACACAATCCCACTTATGAATTGTCATGCAGGAGGAGAGGAAGAAGACCCGTCAGATGGGGCGACGAAGAGGGAAATTTTTTTGATGGTCGTGATGAGAGATTGGTACAAATCAACAGCGCCGGATACCATTTCACGAGTTCAAAACGTATATCAAAGAGATTTTTTCAAAATAGGCGAAATGAGTGAAACCACAACTATTTGAAACGGTTGAGATCACGAAGGTCTTATATCGACAGTGGAGATGGATTCCTATGATATAAAGTGAACTGCAAATATAGAGATCCAAATTTTGCAAAATACGTTAAAGGGGACATCTATCAGATGGTAGAAATCAATGCAGAGGAATATCTACGTGGAAGGACTGTTCCACCAACCGTAAGTGCTCGAAAGGAAATCTTGACTGGAAAAGGAGAAATCTAATAAATATCTAAAAATTGGACGCCGAGATGGTAGGAAGGCCTGCAATCAATGACAGAGTTTATATCCCATGGAGTGGAGGTGCACAAGGACTGAGAAAGTAAAACGTGATCGTATAAAAATTCGATGGCAGGGATCATGCAGTTCTATATTTTGGGTCCCAGATCTACGACTAGGATTGCATCCGGAGGGAAAGATGCATGGTCAGATAAGAAAATAAAATAGTATAAAATTTGGTATGTGGATCCAAACAGGTTATAGTTTTCCAGCATCGGGAAGCGAGGGTTTCAAACTATGCAGATCATGCCACCTTGGACAAACCTCTGAAGCAAGCTTTCAACCACCTTGGTATGTTTTTCCTATATTAAGCTATTTTCTCATGGCAAAATTGGAGGATTCAGAAACTTGAAATCTCAAGGTTCAAGAAGTTGAGGAAGCCCTAACAGACAAAGACGTTGGGGTCTTCGATACTATCATACTAAATGATAGTATAGAAGCCGCTCAAGCTAAGCTAAAATCTATCCAATCACATGGAATCGACACTCATGGAGTCTTCAGGTCCTTTTTATTTTATTTTTCTGTTGAGAAAACCCCTAGTTGCCTCAAATTCATAAAATGGTGCGTCAACAATTATTCCCCACTCCAAAGGTGTTATCATGGACGCATCTAGGTCTAGGATGTTGTGTCCCATTAACTCCCTCAACATTCGGAACACTATGTTATTCCCTTCTCAGTTTACCCATATTTTTAGTCAATATAATGAACAACATACACTTCGTTTCTTTCAAGGGTACTCGGATGAACAAAAAGAAGTTTTCCTCAGAGGCTTTCTGAAACCAGAAAATCAGTTGTCAGACCCCCCATTCCCCATTGATTTTGACCTATTTAATGAAGAGACTCGGTCTATGATAACCCTAGAAATCCATTTCTTAGGTATGGACACAAACTAGTTCATCAGTGAACCTTTTTTGAGCTTGATTTTTACCCTCAGTACCGTACAAACGATGTCTGGAATACCAAGTCAGTCTTCACCACCCACATGTCTGGAATACCAAGTCAGTATTCACCACCCGCATGTCTACAATTTGATGAGTTCTTGGCCAAAAATATAAATTCCCAGTTGAGTAATTTCAGTAAGTCTGGAACCTTCAGGTTCCAGTCCCTTCTTATGAAGATGTTTTTGAGCTTTAATGATGATGACCAGCAGCTCCAGAGAATGGTTATGACGAAGGACATGCACAGGGATTATTGCAAGTTCATGAATTCCCTCATGGCTCTAGTATATGAGGTCCACTTCCAAGAGAGGCTGCCGAGAGTCTTACCAGAGATTAAAATCATGCTGCAATCATCCGCTAAAAGAAGATTCAGGGATTGGTTTCTCTTAGAAGATAATACAGTGACTAGGGTCTATGGGTTTACTTGTCAACCGTATGTCCTCCCAGTGTTTCTGATGGTGAGGGTGTTTGCACTAGAATTAATCAGGAAAAATTTGACCGCTGAAAATGAACATTTTATAAGTTTTAGGAAACATGCATATATTAAGCTTCCATGAGCAGTTGGCCCTTTTACTGTTAAAAACAAATTGGCCTTGCCAAAGGTCGAAATTTTGGTCAGAGAAAAATGATTTGCAATGGAGGTCGCGATCGACTATGATCCTCATCACATCATGTCCAATATAAGGAAAGCAAATAAAAGCAAGTCAATCGAGAAAGTTGAAGTAGCGTGGTTGGAGGAAAGGGCCAACTGGATGAAGCATCCTGGAGAGATTAACTCTGATGAAGATATGCCAGAAAGGTCGACCCCCTCTACCCTAGTGGAGATTTCCCCTCAGCCAGACCTCTCCTGCATTATAGCCATAGCCACACACATCACACCTTTGGCTAGCTTGTCTGATAGGGAAAAAAAGAGAATACCCAAAGGCCATGGATGTAGAGGAAGGGGAGACGACAAGGATGCCAAGAAGCAGTAAATTGAAGAATTAGATAAAATCACGTAGAGTGCCCAGGCTAAGGGAAAGAATAAAATGGTGAAAGTTAAAGGTCCATCCTTCGTGATTCAAGAATATTTGTTCAGTCGTGTTCCTAAATAAGCAATAAGCAGATACAAGTCTAAATCCAAGCAACTGGAGAAATATAGAGAAGCTGGTAAAAAGGTGTTTGAAGAAAGATCGAAGTTGTGCAAGGAGGTGGACAAACTATCAAGCCAGAAGACCTCCTTGGATACAGTCAGAGACCTGACCAAGGGCAAGTTGAATTTGGTCATTATCACGGGAGACAAGGTAGCGAGTTAGAGATAGACCTGAAAAGAGTCCCTAAAACTGACATAATTAATTTGCATCAAGGAATAGTCGACTTCCTCTACACTGATGTGCTCCAAGCTGCTTTACAAATATCAAAATTGATGGCTGGTAAGAAAAGATGCTCCGATGCTCCGAAAGGAGAGGGTGGAAAATAAGGCTTGCCATACCTAGATGAGGAAGCTCCAGATAGATCTATTTGTGGTAGACAGCCTGGTGGATAAAGCTATCTCCACTCCAAGGTTGTTAAAGGACAAGGAAGGCACGATCCAGTTGTTGAATAAAAATATAGAAATCCCATCTACTCAGCTTATATAGACTGCTGAATTGAATGAGATTGAAAAGGAGAAGGAGACCCTGAACACCGAGTTGATCAATTGTAAGATCAAAATACTCATACATGAAGGGAAGTAGAGATAGTGGAAGAAAGATGCAGAGCTCTGAGCCAAGGAAAAATGAACCTTCGAAGCGAGGCAAGATGAGTTGGAAAAGGATTTAAAAGAACTAAAATTAAAAAACTCAGGAACAACCAGTGCTTGCAGCCCAATCGTCCGCAACATATCGTGCAGACTCACTCTCCCATGTCATTTCCCAGGTAAGTCTCAAGGCTGTAGACATCACCAGCCTAAGAAAATAGAATCAGGACTTGATGGACATGGCTAATGTCAAAGAAGGTTTTAAGAAGAAGGTGGAAGAGCATTGCAGATAATTAGAACTTAAGAGCAGTGAATTAGCAAAACAAGTTTCAGGCCAGGAGGCTCTTATAGGAGAGAAACACCTCATTTGGGACATGATAATAGTGGAGGAAAAATAAGTACAACCATACTTGGATTTTATCTAAGATAAAGAAGACATCGTACAGGTGGCCAAAAAACAGATCCAAATAGCTAAGTTAGACCTTCATAAAAGGCCCTTGGACACGGCTGAAGGCGCAATCAACTTCCTAAATAGTTTGACAAACAAAGACATTAAATGAGGAAACATCTAAGATAGGATCCCGTTCATCACATGGGCCAAAAGAGCAATTCACAAACACCACCATTTAAAGATGGTCAAGGAAAAATAGAATTTCATGCACAAACAGGCTGACGACTTCGTTGTGATGTTTAAACCTATGGTCCAGAGAGGGCTCGCTTTCTTCTGGGAAGAAAAGGGACCAATGCTGTCCCAAAAAGAGTATTATGACAGATTGATCGAGTGCAAGAAGGATCACAGGAAATTTAAGGATATGGCTCAACAATTGCTTTCATGCACACCCGTGATCAAAAAGTTATCCAGGGAATTTGATTTATTATTTAATTTCAAATCTTTGTGCACAAAGTTACCAACACCTCCTTATTTGGAGAACCTGGAATTCGGAGTATTGGCAGAAGAAATGGTAAAGTTGGAGACACCTATATTTAACCAATGGAAGGTGATCGAAAACTATAGCAAGTATGAACATGGGTTACGCCAAGGATGATAGGCTCTAACAGCAATTAGAACCGAAGATACAGGTGTGAGGTAATCAGCAGAGCCAATATTTTGGAGACGTAACATCTTTTGGAGTCTAGCAAAAAGTGTTACTCTCATCATTTTCTATTTCATGCCACCCATGGGAAGACGCCATCATACAATTTGTTGAGAATTTCTTGTCGATTTGTGTAACTAATCTCGGCCATGTTTCGAGGTTGGTCTCGTGGGCCCAAACTCTTTAAATACGCTCCTCACGAAAGGAGAAAGGGTTGGTTGGTTTTGAATTTGAAAGACTATTGTGTTTGTAATACTTTTTTAATTAATATATAGAGTCTATTGCTAGTTATATGCATTTACAGGAATTCCTATGTGTTTCCAAATTACAGTCTGTGATTTTCTATTCTCATGTGCATGTGTTTCATGTTATCTTTTACATTATGTTTCTCTTCATGTCGTAGACTCGGTGTATAATGGATAGGAATTCATACGCATATGCTCCTTCCATTGTCTTCGATATCCACTAAACGTTTCTTCCAAAACTGGCATAGAATTAATCCTTTCGGTTCTCTACGCTAGAGGACTGTCATCTTTTTTCTATTACCACCAGATCCCAAACATAACGACAATGATCGAGACAATGATCGGTTCTCTTGTAAGTGTTTTCCTATGAAAACTGCTCTATTTCCTTGGTATTTTGGCTCCATAGCCCAATATATATTCATTTTGTTTCCAACCACCAAGATTTGATATCCGTTTTGTGACATTATGTTTGACCTTATTATACATCTGTGAGAGATCCCTCTTTGGAATTGGAGAAGCCAAATCCATTTCCTAAAGTGGTTCTGTTGTTACATCGAGGTCCACCTTCCCACAACCTTGGGTGCAATTCTTTGTGCTAACAACAACAATTACAACTAAAAGAAATGTTTGGATGGCACATGCATGCTTCTGCTGCTATCCACATTCAAGGCGTCTCTTCTGCTACACACAGGTACTAATTTGACTACTCTACTGGTGCACCAATGTTGCTAGAGAGAACATTTCCCAAGAAACAGTAATCTATTAATTATTACTTGTAACTATATAAGTCTGTATTCTTTATTCTGTTATTCTATACTATTTATGGATGAGGTTGACCTAGTCAAATTTGTGATGTATTCAAACTTGATATTTGAGTCCTCCTATAAGACAAAGATCTGGAAGGAAATATAGTGGCCAACCCAGAAGTCTGCATCAATTTCAAATAAAAGTATCGTATCTTATCTTATCTTAACTAACGCCTCATGCATATAAAAGTTGGAACCTTCACCAATGCAATGTTTAGCCCATATTTTGATAGCATGCATATGCTTGCTCAATCCATTACTTCCATTTTGGAGATTTTAGAGGGTTTTCTTCACATACTGCCAGTTTCCATGTCATTGGACTTCGTTCTAGCTATGGACAACTGTTGCACCTGGAAATTCCACACTGCCTATCAACCTTTTTGGAAATTCCACATTGATCATTTTCCTTCTGAGAAACCTGACCTGAGATACCTTCGATGTCTTTTTTCCTTGTCTTGAAGGGTCAACGCCTTTCCTCTTTTTACACAGAGCGTCGATGGTGCCTCTCACTGTGGAGTAAAAAGCATTGTTTCCCTTTTCCTTTGATAAAACCCTAGGTCACTGCACATGTCCTTTTTACCAAGAGCGTTGATGGTCAAAAAATAGGAAAAAATAAGGTTCTGGAAGCTTCTATGTGGAATCCCCCATGGATTCAGTTCCTACATGCTTGGGAGAAGTGGCATTCACTTCCCTCACCTGTAGGGATCACATTCTATACATTTACCCAAGTAAATATCATGGTTTTGGGCCTATAAATGAATCCTTCATGATATGAGTCAAGGAGGCCAAGAAAAGTACCCTTATGTTGTTGGATTAAAGTCTGAGTTAGAGGAAAAAGTAGAGCTAGCTTGTGTTTGGAGAGATATTCATAGTCCTAGAGGATTGTAGATGTTCTTGTAGAGATCGAAGCCATCGACATCAAGGATTTTTTGTTGTACTTCTATCTCTTTCGTAATTAATATAGATACATTCCCCTTTCCTATATTTGATGTATTGATTTTAATTAGATATTATCCGACTCCTTCATCACTGATATAAATAACCACTTTATCATGATGCTATCATCTTTTTTGTTTTCTTTTGATATGTTTTGCAAGGTTTTTTGGAGAAAAGACAAAGAGATCTAAGGTTGAGCTATATTGTGTTTCATGTCATTTAATTTTATTGTTTAAGGGAAGGATATGTTGTTGTGTCTTTTTGTTCTGTGCTTGTGAGTTACAATGCAGAGGAACAAACAGTGTCCCCACTGATTGAGAATTCCTGATAACGAAATTGGCAACCATACTGGGGAATCTTAATCCGGTCAGATCTAGGGAAGATTCAGTCAGATCTGGTGCAGATCCAATCATATCTACAACCTTCGGTAACCATTCCATCCATGAAGGTTATTCTCTCTCCTTTTAGTAATTTCAGCTAACAACGTAATCCATTTATCTTACTTTTCTGATTATTGCCTTTTTTCTGAGTGGTTTTCACCCTTTTCAGTCCAACTTAGCTTTTCTAGTTTCTCCTACAGACCTTTGGCCTTTCAGTCTATTGTTCAGACGACGCACTTCTCTTTGGTTGACATAGTGTCGATCTCCCTAGGGCACCTTTCTTCTTTTTCTCAAGTGCATTGATAGTGCCTTTTTGCATACTTGACAGAGTGTCGACGGCACTAACGCGGAGAAGGTAGAAAGAGCTGATCCGAATTACGGTGCTCTGGTGCAGACCTCTTCAGTCCGCCGAGATAGGCCTTCAAAACTGCCTGTAAAATTTTTAATTTGCTTGAAAAAGGTTATTTTTCAAACTTGTTTGGACTACTTGCTTCTCTGAAAATTTTCTTGTGTTCTGCTTCTTTGCTTGCTATCTGATTTTACTGGTTTTTGTGAATCTGATTCTCTTTTTTAGCTCAGTTCCAAATCCATTTTCTTATTTTTTATAAAGTAAAGTGAAAAATAGTTCAGTTTTGGCTTTTTGAGAAAGAGTCTGAAAAATTTTGTTTTGAAAAGAAAACCTATAGCCTCCTTCTAGAGTTAGTTTTCCTTTAAAAACTACTTTGTGTACCTCATATTTTCTAGAAAAATACAAAAAGAATTGTGTTATTTTCCTCTTGTTTATTCTTACAAAAATTTTATTTTCATTTGCATGAGTGATTTAGAAGGATAGGTCTTTTTTACATTGTAGCAAAAATTAATTTTGCATGCACGTTAGAGGCTCAGTTTTCTTTCCTACATTTCAGAGACTTTTGAGTGCTTGTTTGGAAAATTTTGTGTTTGAAAGAATTCTCTTTGCATATCTTGATTAAGATCTTGTTTTGATTGCTGAAAGTGGCATTCTTTTGGTGTGTTTTTGAAAGAAAAGAAAATTTCTCTTCCTTACCCTAATTAGGTCTCATCGAAGTCAAAGAAGTGCTTTTTCATATAGATTTAATTTGCATTATTGGAAACAACACCTCACAAACATTCACCTAATCATTCAGATAAAAGTAACGGTATATTTAGGTTAAAATTGTATAGAAAGTTCAGGGTTATGTTAGTGACGTGTTCGGGCATTGTAAAATGTAGCAGCTGTCGTTAATTTTTCTGCACTACAACTTGGGACTCATGCAGTTCTTCCACGTATCGTCGGTATATCAAACGGCCTTTCACGTACCCTTGAGGTATATAGAAAGGTACTTCACGTGCCCATTTGTATATTGGAAGGTCCCTTGTGAATGGTTGTGCATTAGACAGCACTACTACCGATTTGAGCTCCCATGTACCTTGTGTATATCAGGAGACCCCACTAGGATTCCTTATCCAACCGAGAAAAATCCTTTGGTCGTCTTATTTGGAGCAATACACCAAAAAAATCATTCATGGAGATTACTACACATGTTCCCTTCAAGTATATCACGAGTTGCAACTTCTTGACAATCATGGTGAGAGACCGACTATTCTGAACCCGTCCTATCACTTAAGACTGCTTGTGACCTTTAGCTCTGTGTAGGTTTGTTTATGTGAATTTTCCCCAATTTGCAAAAACAATTTAATGTTATTGAGGAACATTATGTTATATTTTATGCTAAGTTTGTAATTGATGACCAAGTGTGGTCAATAATAATTAATGTATTTCAGAATATTTTATTTATAAATAAATAAATGATGAGACAACAGCTTAGGGAAGCTACTAAAAGAGTGTTAACTGGTCACTTGCATTAGAGGAAATTTCAACTCAAAATGGGCCTTTTAACTTTGATTCAAATTCCATGTCACCATGTGTTAGCCAATGAAATTGCTTTAAATTTGAAATACCGTATAGGTCTTAAACACTTCTTTAATATAAATTTGGGGATAGGTATCATAAAAAAAACTACTTTTTTTGTTTGTATTTTCAACATATATCCCCGTGTTTTTACTCAAATTTTGATCCAGAGAGCTTGTTGGATGTGGAATTAAATTCTGCATCCAACGAGTACCCACTCAAAATAATTTTGACGAACCCTGCTACCCCAAAAATAAGAAATACCTGAAAAAACATGATGATGATGTCATCATCACGCTTTTTCAGGTATTTCTTATTTTTGGGGTAGTGGGGTCCGTCAAAAGTATGTCGAGTGGGTACTTGTTGGATGCAAAATTTAATTACGCATCCAACAAGCTCTCCCGATCGAAATTTGAGTAAAAACACGAGGAGATATGTCAAAAATACAAACAAAAAAGTAGTTTTTTTCTTTTCTTCCTCCAAAATTAATAAATATTATTTTATTATTTTAACTATTATTTTATTAATTCTTTTTAGGAGGCCCATTTTGAGTTGACATTTCCTCTAATGTATTGCAGGTGGCAACTTCCCTATATTTGTGGTCATTCTTCCCCAAGAAAGTGGAACTGGAGCAGGTGGCTCATTAAGTAAAAACTGACCCGAAAGACCTAGGCATTATTATAGAACTTCCCATTGAAGACAACTGAGGCTGCTCATTCTAGACATGTGACCATTCAGTGTGAATGAAGTGCACATGAGAAATTCGATGGAGGGGACTTACTGAAGTGAGTTTGAGGGGTTAACTGCTAAGAACTGAACTTATGCAGCTGTTAGGCTGAAGTTCTTACTGCTGTAAGCGGGATTGAATTATTGTTGTAATTTGACCAGTCAATTGACAGAAGGTCTTAAGAATACATCCTTCACCCGGTACTCTACCAGGAGGACCAAGAAATAGGCTTGGGGATCCTGAGGAAGTGTATACTGAGATTTCTCCAAGATTTGGTTGGGAGGAACAGCCTCCTCAAGCTATTGTCACCCCATCAATTGACAGGTTTTTATTTGTTCATTTTTATTTACAATTTATTTACTGTTTTCAGAAAATGATTACTAGTTTTCAAACATAGGTATGTTATTGTTATATTAGGGTTTAAGAAGAAAAGAGAATTATTTATTGATAATATCAGTGATTAGTAGATTATATTTAGAACAGTAGGAATATTAGTAAATGACACGTGAATAGAAAGAAAATAACACACTGTATTTTTCCACGCCTTTTATAAGGCAGTACTCTGGTATAGCTGGTTGTTAAGATAAATCAGTAGATTTGTTTATTATTTTTTATGAAAAATGTAAATGACTTCTTTTATAGTTTATATGTGATTCATTACAGAAAATAGCACTACTTTCTCTAGCTACTGAAAGTATCTATATTAACAAATTTTTAAGAAAAGAACTAAAAATATATAATCATTTATAGACATATTATTCACAGAAGCATTACTAGTACTAATCATTATTATAAACATAATAGATAGAGTTAAGTAAATAAACATAGGAACAGTAAAAAGATAATACTATGGTTTTTAACCAAGATAGTAATCCATAAGTCTTGTTAATAAATTACTTCAAGTTCATATTTTACATTCTTAACCATAACATAACATTTAACAGCTGTAAATATTTATTACTGACAGTAAGAATAGGAAAACAAAACTAAAAACCAATTCTGTAGAAATCCATATCTTTTCGGAACTGTAGGTTATCTACAAATAATAACAAATATGAGAGAGAAACAGAGTCATTAGAGGAAATTTTAACTCAAAATGGGCCTCCTAAAAAAATTTAATAAAATAATAGTTAAAACAATAAAATAATATTTATTAATTTTGGAGTAAGAAAAGAAAAAAACTACTTTTTTGTTTGTATTTTCGACATATCCCCCCGTGTTTTTACTCAAATTTTGATTGGGAGAGCTCATTGGATGAGGAATTAAATTTTGCATCCAACGAGTACCCACTCGGCATACTTTTGATGGACCCTGCTACCCCAAAAACAAGAAATACCTGAAAAAATGTGATGATGATGTCATCATCACATGTTTTCAGGTATTTCTTTTTTTTGGGGTAGCGGGGTCCATCAAAACTATGCCGAGTGGGTACTCGTTGGATGCAGAATTTAATTCCACATCCAATGAGCTCTCCCGATCGAAATTTGAGTAAAAACACAAGTAGATATGTCGAAAATACAAACAAAAAAATAGTTTTTTTTATGATACCTATCCCCAAATTTATATTAAAAAAGTGTTTAAGACCTATACGGTATTTCAAATTTAAAGCAATTTCATTCGCTAACACATGATGACATGGAATTTGAGTTAAAGTTAAAAGGCCCATTTTGAGTTGAAATTTCCTCTAATGATTGTATTCGCCTAAGAATACTATCAAAATTTAAATAATAAAAATTACTATAAATTATTTACATAAAAAAATTATTTGTAAAAAGGAAAATTCAATAACACTGTAGACAAACTGATAGAAACGAAATAATTTAAGAGTAATGGCTTATGGCCTTTATATTATAGGTCGAGGCCTAGGCTGTTCAAAAATTAACTATAAAAATAATAAAACGAAACAGTAACTATTCATTTATGATAGGTAAAAACCCTATATCGGTTTACAAGTCTCGACGGATTAATAGTCTTTTTCTTCACCTTTAAAATCCATATAAAAACTAAATTAACCAGACAAAGGTCGAACAGCCTTAACACGACTTAGAGTCGAGTTCTAAAAGATAAGAAAAAAATTTACATCGTCCAGGCCGTAAAGGCATTGTCAAATAACCCCAAAATTTACGGCTGCAATAGCCTTCAACATTTCTGCACACAGTACCCTCTAGGGTTTTGAAATCATAAAAAAACAAACAATCAAGAAGTAACAATCTAACATGTAAACCAAGGTCGTGCCATAACCAATAGCGAAGTTTCCTAGCTTCCAACCACCACATCAGATGCAGGAGAAAACCCTCATTTGCAACCGGGGCTTACCAGGGTTGCGTGGACGTGAAATGGGAGAGTTGAGCCACTGCTAAACCCCTTTCTTTGCGAGAAGAACCTGCACAGTAAAAACAAGTATTAGTTTTTAGCAGTTAAAATGTATTGAAAAACTTTAAAACTTTCATGAAGTTTAACCCTTAAACGATAGTTACTTGACAAGACTATTGCTTTGGAGGAGTCGTGGATGCATCAGTCAGAGCAACTCGATAGTATATGGAAGAGTAACACCCCAAATAAGATTAATGTGTCGGTTACAACTGAAACCCCAAGTCACCAAGCCGAAGGAAAAAGAGCAACACCCAACCTCAGGCAGAAGCACATAAACCGTGCTTTCAAAACTAAAATCTCAGTTCACAATCAGTGGCCAACAAGATTCAGACTTCTATACACCAGAAGCTTGCACAGCAATCCACAAAACTTTGAAACCACCTCGTGACCTCACAAGAAACCAGCTCTCAGTGTTTGTGCAGAAGGAAACCAGCAAAAATGGAAGTGTATATAGGATTCAGTGGCCATGAGCTCGCAGCTTGGCCAAAACTAGACGAAGGAACCCTCACTCTGCGAAGAGAAATAAGTAGGGTTTGGTTTTAATTCAACCATCTCATGGTTGATACCATCCCTACGTGTCCACCCAATAATTTGCAAATCAAGGGTGCAAGTCAATAGTGGAGGACGGTTCCAAGTTGCATCAAATAATTAAAATAAAAACCCTATAATCATATAAAGATGCCTTTTCTATGATTGACATATATATCATTGCCATGGATTTTAGCGATGCTTAGGTTACAAATCATAAATTTAAAATAGGAAGTATCTCCTAGGTTATTTCAAGTTAAAATAAGTTATTTTGCTAACCATGTGTGCTAGGACTTAGTATAGTATCAAACTATATTGATCAACAAACTTATCTCAAAGTTTACTAATCAACTGGTTTGAAGGCATAGTTATTTTTATATAATGTGAAAATTATATAGTGTCAAACTTGGGATAAGTTTTGAAATGGATCTATTTATTTTGAGTGTGTGGTATTAAGAGTTTTAGAGTTAGCTCTCTTTTCAGTAAAATAGGCTGGATTGTAGTTTAGAGCATGAAGTATTCAACTTTGTTTTTTTCTTCCAAAATAATCATGTACTTATGTTCAAGACTAGACTCCAAATGTGTACCTAAGCTAAGCCAAAAGTTGGAGTACTATAATCTGATACTAGATAAATTTTAGATCAAAATTGCTATAAACAAAAGTATAAAATATTCTTGGATATAATTGTAATCAACCAGAACTTGAATTTATTTGGCATAGTACCTTGATCGTGTTATTTTTTTACCCATGCTTATGTATTTTGTTTAAACGTCATTATGGATTTTTAACAGCAAAAGAAATTAAGATCAACATTACCTCTTATGGGACAAGCTATAGTTAAAACATTCTAAGTCTAGCATCATAAACATGCTAGAGAAGTATCTTCTTGACTTGAATATAAACATTAATTTACTGGAACATACGCTTACCTGCTAAACCTGTAAGGAACCATCAGTCCCATTGTGTTAGATTAAAAGATAAGTAAGCCGCGATCACACATAAGAAACTTTCCCTACTTGACAAAAGAAATAAACAGTATATCTAGCTTCAGTAAAATACAAGTTTCTTTTATACTTCTAAAAGAATTACAACTACTAAGTTGAAAACAGTACTAACACAACTATCAAGGAGAAGCCTTTAGATTATACAAATCTTATAAAAAAGGAACTCTTTGTTTCTCTTACCAACTGTTTTATTATCTGCTAACCATTAATGATACTTTAGCGGTGATATTAGACATTTTATGTCACATGAAAAATTTTAAATTTTTACGATCTTTTGAGTTATTACATGTGGTATTAGAGCACAAGGTTCAAACACTAGGCCTGAATGTAGCTCAACTTGCTTATGTGGAATAGTGAATTTAAATAAATATGCTGATGTTGTTTTCTTTTGAATGATACACCCAGAGAATTTTGTTTCTGAGTTAATGACAGGTATGGATAGATTGGAAGAATATGCGGATGAGAAATCTCCTTACACTGAACGAAATAAATTTCAAAAAGAACCTATACAAGAAGAGATAACTGATAATTCTTCTGAACTACTACAAACAATTAAGGAACTAAAAACAAAGATGGAATCGTTGAAGAAAGAAAAGAGGATTCTAAGAGCTCAGGAGGAGTTAAACTAGATTTTAATGGAATGATTTCATACGGAGGGAAAAGATAAAAGAACTCAGTCTGAAGATATGGGTTACCAGCATAAAGACAAAAAGATGAAACAAGTTAAAAATGAAAGTAGCTCATCTTCTGAAGTATATGGTGATTTACATAAACAAAACTTTCATTATACTAGTGATAGTAGTGAATATAATCACCATACTCGGAAGAGAAAGTTTAAACCTTACGAAGAAATATTTGGGGAATTCAAGAAGATCAAGCCACCAACCTTTAATGGAGAAACTGAAAAGAGGGAAAAAGCAGAATCCTGGCTGTCCAGGATGAAGAAATACTTCCAACTTTATAACTACTCTAATTAATTGAAGGCCAGGATGGCTATTTATAACCTTACGGGAAAAGCAGATATATGGTGGCAGGACTTAAAAAGAGTAAAAGGTATAATGGAGAAAAATATAAATTGGAGCACATTTAAGAAATATTTCAAGAAGAAATTTTTATCTGAACAGTATTATGAAGAAAGGGCTAAGAAATTTTATGAGCTAAAATTGGGAACAATGAATATGAAAGAACTAAATAGTAAGTTTCTAAGTCTGCTCAGGTATGTGCCGTATATTGTGGATGAAAAACCTAAGGTACAGTGGTTTCTCAGTTGTTTACTTTATCATATAAAGGACAGAATTGGGTATGACAATCCAAAAACATTAGAAGAAGCAATGAGAAAAGTGAATTTATGTTATGAACATAAGCGTAAAAAGTAAAGTATGACCAACTAGAAGGCCAAAGGGAATAATAACTTTGAACAGAAAAAGAAAGATTTTGTGCCTAATCAAAATTTTAAGAATAATAACACCAGAAATTTTCCTAGTAAACATTTCCAAGGGAACAAAAGTAATTCACAAACCAATCAAAATAATCAAAGGAATAAAGAATCTGCTAACAACCACAGTAACTATACAAAGAATTTTGAACGAAAGGAACCCATAAAGTGTTGGGAATGTAATGGTCCGCATTATGCATCAGTTTGCCCCAATCGGAAGAATAATGTTAGCAACATACACACAATACAGGAGGAGATGAATGTTGGTGATCTAGCGAGGACAATGCCCAGGATCAATGCAGCATTAGAAAACTGGCAAGCAGATTATCAAACTTCCATGGTGGAATTGGAAGGTAAGATAAATCAAATACCTATATCTATTTTAATTGATCCAGGAGCTAGTTTAAGCTATATTTCTCCTAGTTTGGTAGAAAAGTGTAATATTTCAGTTGAAAAGTTTGAAAGATCTTGGTTAGTTCAACTAGCTACTTGTGCAAAGAGAAAATTAATTAGATTTGTTAAGAATTGTGCAGTAACTATGGATCAATTTGAAACCTCTGTTAAGTTCAATGTGTTACCTTTAGGCTCATATGATATGTTAATTGGTATGGATTGGTTACAACAACATAGGGTGGTCCTAAATTTCTTTGATAAAACATTCACTTGCATAAATAGTGATGGAAAGTTAATAAATGTAAAGGGAATCCCTAGGAAAATAGTCGTAAGGCAGATTTCGGCTTTGCATCTTAAGAGAGTTGTTAGGAAAGGCTGTAAGGATTTTGCCGTAATAGTAATCGATGAAGAAAACACAATAGAGATAACATAAAATTGGAATATACTCTGATTCTAAGGGAATATTTAGATGTATTTCCAGAAGAAATTCTGGGACTGCCTCCGAGACGGGAATTAGATTTTACTATTGAGCTAGTACCTGGTGCAGTCTCCAGCTCAAAATCCCCTTATCAGATGAATATACTAGAATTAAATGAACTTAAGTCACATTTAAAAGAACTCATTGATAAGAATTACATTAAACCCAGTGTGTCTCCCTGGGGGGCACATGTCATCTTTGTTAAGAAGAAGGATGGAACTCTATGACTATGTATAGATTATCGTCAACGAAATAAAATGACTATCAAGAACCGATACTCATTACCTCGCATAGATGATTTGTTTGATTAGCTACGTGGATCCACGGTGTTCTCAAACATTGATTTACGATTTGGATACCACCAGGTCCGAATCAAGGATGAAGACATCTTTAAAAAAACCTTTAGGACTCGATATGGACATTACGAGTATGTCGTTATGCCATTCGGGCTTACTAATGCCCCAGCTATTTTTATGTGTCTGATGAATAATGTAATGCACAAATATCTAGATAAATTTGTGGTTGTATTTATTGATGAAATATTCATTTACTCAAAGTCTGAAGAGGAACATAAAGAACACTTAAAAATTGTCTTACAATAGTTACGAGAACATCAACTTTTTGCAAAATTTAGTAAATATGACTTATTTAAAGATAAAATCCAGTATTTGGGTCATGTGGTGACTAAAGAAGGATTTTTTTTTTACCCCGAAAGATAAAGGCAATTGAAGATTGGCCAGTCCCAAAAGATGTAACTAATGTCCGATCATTCATGGGGATTACTGATTATTATCGGAGATTCATAGAAGGGTTTTCAAGAATTGCAAATCCTATAACCTCTTTGCAGAAAAAGGGGAAGAAATTCAATTGGAATCAGAAGTGTGAAGATAGTTTTTAAAAGTTAAAAACATTATTAACCACCGCATCGATTCTAAGAATTGATGACCCTAATAAATATTTTATAGTATGTACTGACGCATGCAATGACGGTTTAGGTGGAGTTTTAACTTAGGCAGGACATGCCATTGCTTATGAGTCTAGGAAGCTGAAGGTTCAAGAGAAAATTATGCGACCTATGACTTAGAATTAGCTACTATCATACATGCCTTAAATATGTGGCGTCATCATTTAATCGAAAGAAAGTTTATACTAGTGATAGATAATAAAGAATTGAAATAGTTGTTGGACCAACCTAACTTCAATGCTAGGAAAGCTAGGTGGATAGCTTTTCTGAGTGAATACGATTTTGAAATTCAACATATTAAAGCAAAGGAGAATAAGGATATTGATGCATTAAGTAGAAATGCAAAGCTAAATTTTACAGCACCCATCAGCACTTATATGACAGACTTGGAAGAACAGCTTGAAGCTAGAATAGAACAAGATGAAAATTATCAAAAATTACAAGCAAAAGTAAAAGAAAATTTAATAGAAATTTTTAAGTACAGGGTACATTTTGAATGAAAAAGGGTTATTATTATATAAAGATAGATTATACATACTTAATGTACCTAAGATTAAGCTGTTAATTTTAAATGAAGTTCATAAAACTCCTTATTTAGGGCATCCGGGTTATCAGAAAACCATAACCATGTTAAGAAAGGATTATTTCTGGCCAAATATGAAAAATGAATTGGCAGAATATATTGCTAGGTGCTTCGAATGTCAGTAAGTAAAAACTGAACATTAGCATCCACTTGGGCTACTTCATCCATTGCCTATTCCTAGCTGGAAATGGAAGATAATTATCCTTGATTTTATCATGGGACTACCTAGAAATCAAAACTTAAATGACTCAATAATGGTAGTGGTTTATAAATTGAGTAAAGCAACCCATTTTATACCTGTAAAAACTACTTATAAAGCTGCAATATTGCTGATATTTTCTTAAAACAAATTTTTCGGTTGCATGGAATACCGAAGGTGATAATTTCAGACCGAGACCTTAAATTTACAGGTATTTTTTGGAAATCCTTGTTTAAAGGGTTAAATACTACATTAAACTTTAGTACCTCTTTCCATCCTCAAACTAATGTATAGACTGAAAGAGTAAATCAGGTATTGGAGGATTTACTCATAATGTATGTAAAGGAGCATCCAGTTAAATGGAAATATTATTTACACCTCGTCCAATATGCTTACAATAATCATTATCAAGCTTTAGCTAGATATAGTACCTTTGAAATTATGTATGGAAAAAAATGCAACACTCCCATCTCTTGGAGTAATCCAGTGGACAGGTTAGTATTAGGACCTGATTGAAGGAGATGGAGTTAATTGTAAAACAGGTACAAGGTAACTTAAAAGTTGCACATGATCGACAGAAAATCCAAGCAAACCTTAAACAAACTCCAAAGGAGTTCCAGGTAGGCGAACATGTTTTTATTAAGTTGAGACCCAAAAAGAGTTCTTTGAGGTTGGGTAGCTATGTTAAGATAGTACCTTGATATTTTGGTCCTTTTGAAATACTGTCCAGGATAGGACAGGTAGCATATCAGTTAGCTCTACCACCAAATCTAAGAGTTCACAATATTTTTCATATTTTTGTATTAAAAAAATATGTACATGATGCTACTCATGTTATTAATTGGAATGATGTGCAGGTGGAACCCAAAGGAGATTTTCTGGTGGAACCGGATTGTATCCTCTAAAGAAGGGAGATATCACTTCGGAATTGTACCATTGGTCAAGTGAAGGTGCAATGGAAGCACCTTAGTCCAGAAGAAGCCACCTAGGAATTGGAAAGTCATATGCGGGATGCATATCCAATTCTATTTCAGGGGAACTCTGAGTATGAGGAATAAATAACATCAAGGATGATGTAATAAATTAAGGGGGGATGTATGTCACATGCCCCAATTTGCAAAAACAATTTAATGTTATTGAGGAACATTATGTTATATTTTATGCTAAGTTTGTAATTAATGACCAAGTGGGGTCAAGAATAATTAATGTATTTCAGAATATTTTATTTATAAATAAATAAATGATGAGACAACAGCTTAGGGAAGTTGTTAAAAGAGTGTTAACTGGTCACTTGGTGGAGAAGACTGGGTGGTGAGTATACTGAAAAGTGGCAGCATTATCAAACTACTTCTGACTGTTGCGGGTGGCATCTTCCCTATATTTGTGGTCATGATTCCCCAAGAAAGTGGAATTGGAGCAGGTGGCTCATTAAGTAAAAACTGACCCAGAAGACCTAGGCATTATTATAAAACTTTCCATTGAAGACAACTTAGGCATCTCATTCTAGACATGTGATCATTCAGTGTGAATGAAGTGCACATGAGAAATTCGATGGAGGGGACTTATTGAAGTGAGTTTGAGGGGTTAACTGCTGAGAACTGAACTTATGTAGTTGTTAGGAATAAGTTCTTACTGCTGTAAGTAGGATTGAATTACTATTTTAATTTGACCAGTCAGTTGACAAAAGGTCTTAAGAATACATCCTTCACCCAGTACTCTACCAGGACGACCAGGAAATAGGCTCGGAGGTCCTGAGCAAGTGCAGACTAAGCTTTCTCTAGGATTTGGTTGGGAGGAAGAGCCTCCTTAAGCTATTGTCACCCCATCAATTGATAGGTTTTTATTTGATCAGTTTTATTTACAATTTATTTACTGTTTTCAGAAAATGATTACTAGTTTTTAAAGATAGGTATGTTATTGTTATATTAGGGTTTAAGAAGAAAAGAGAATTATTTATTGATAATATCAGTGACTAGTAGATTATATTTAGAACAATAGGAATATCAGTAAATGAGACATGAATAGAAAGAAAATACCACATTGTATTTTTCCACGCCTTTTATAAGGCAGTACTCTAGTATAGCTGGTTGTTAAGATAAATCAGTAGATTTGTTTATTATTATTTATGAAAAATGTAAATGACTTATTTTAAATAGTTTATATGTGATTCATTATATAAAATAGCAGTACTTGCTCTAGATACTAAAAGTATATATATTAACAAATTTTTAAGAAAAGAACTGAATATATATATAATCAATAGACATACTATTCAAAAAAGCATTACTAGTAGCAATAATTATTATAAACATAATAGATAGAGTTAATTAAATAAACATAGGAACAGTAAAAAGATAATACTAGGGTTTTTAACCAATATTGTAATCCATAAGTTTGTTAATAAATTACTTCAAGTTCATATTTTACTTTCTTAACCATAACATAACATTTAACAACTGTAAATATTTATTACTGATAGTAATAATAGGAAAACAAAACTAAAAACCAATTCTGTAGAAATCCATATCATTTCGGAACTGTAGGTTATCTACAAATAATAACAAATCTGAGAGAGAAACACGGTATTCTATTCACCTAAGAATACTGTCAAAATTTAAATAGTAAAAATTACGACAAATTATTTACATAAAAAAACTATTTGTAAAAAGGAAAATTTAATAACACTGTAAACAAACTAATAGAAACGAAATAATTTAAGAGTAATGTCTTATGGCCTTTATAATTATAGGTCAAGGCTCAGGCCTGTTCAAAATTTAACTATACAAAATAATAAAACGAAATAGTAACTTATCATTCATGATAGGTAAAAATCCTATATCGGTTTACAAGTCTTGACCGATTAAGAGTCTTTTTCTTCACCTTTAAAATCCATATAAAAACTAAATTAACCAGACAGAGGTCGAACATCCTTAGCACGGCTTAGATCCAATTTATAAAAGATAAGCAAAAAGTTTACATCGTCCAGGCCGTAAATGCACTGTCAAATAACCCCAAAATTTACGGCTGCAATAGCCTTCAACATTTCTGCCCACATTGCCCTCTAGGGTTTCAAAATCATACAAAAACAAACAATCAAGAAGTAACAATCTAACATGTAAACCAAGGCCGTGCCATAACCAGCAGTGAAGTTTCCTACCTTCTAACCACCACATCAAATGCAAGAGAAAACCCTCATTTGCAACCGGGGCTTACCAGGGTTGCGTGGACGTGAAATGGGAGAGTTGAGCCACCACTAAACCCCTTTCTTCATGAGAAGAACCTGCACAGTAAAAACAATTATTATATTTTAGTAGTTAAAATGTATTGAAAAACTTAAAAAGTTTCATGAAGTTTAACGCTTAACTGGTAGTTACCTAACAAGACTATCATTTTGGAGGATTCGTGGATGCATCAGCCGGAGCAGCTCGATAGTATATGAAACAATAACACCCCGAAAAAGATTAATGTGACGGTTACAACTGAAACCCCGAGTCACAAAGACTAAGGAAAAAGAGCAACACCCAACCTGAGGCAGAAGCACATAAACCGTGCTTTCAAAACTAAAATCTCAGTTTACAATCGGTGGCCAACAAGATTTAGAATTCTATACACTAGAAGCTTGTACAGCAATCCACAAAGCTTCGAAACCACCTCGTGACCTCACAAGAAACCAGCTCTCAGTGTTTGTGCGGAAGGAAACCAGCAAAAATGGAGGTGTATATAGGATTCGATGGCCATAAGCTTGCAGCTCGGCCAAAAATAGATGAAGGAACCCTCACTCTGAGAAATGAGTAGGGTTTGGTTTTAATTCAACCATCTCATGGTTGAGACCATCCCCACGTGTCGACCAAATAATTTGCAAATCAAGGGTGCAAGTCAATAGTGGAGGACAGTTCCAATGTGCATCAAATAATTAAAATCAAAACCCTATAATCATATAAATGATGGCTTTTCTATGATTGACATATATATATCATTTCCATGGAGTTTAGAGATGCTTAGGTTACAAATCATAAATTCAAAATAGGAAGTATCTCCTAGGTTATGTTGAGTTAAAATAAGTTCTTTTACTAACCATGTGTACTAGGACTTAGTATAGTATCAAACTATATTGATCATAAAACTTATCTCAAATTTTACTAATCAACTCGTTTGAAGGCATAGTTGTTTTTATATAATGTGAAAATTATATACTGTCAAACTTGGGATAATTTTTGAAATGGATCTACTTATTTTGAGTGTGTGGTCTTAAGAGTTTTAGAGTTAGCTCTCTTTTCAGTAAAATAGGCTAGATTGTAGTTTAGAGCTTGAAGTATTTCCTTTGTTTTTTTCTTCCAAAAGAATCATGTACTTATGTTCAATGCTAGACTCCAAATGTGTACCTAATCTAAGCAAAAATTCGGATTACTATAATCTAATCCTAGATAAATTTATATCAAAATTGCTATAAACGAAAGTACAAAATATTCTTGGATATAATTGTAATCAACCAAAACTTGACTTTCTTTGGAATAGTACCTTGATCATGTTATTTTTTTACCCATGCATATTTAGTTTGTTTAAACGTCATTATGGAGTTTTAACAGCAAAATAAATTAAGATCAACATTACCTCTTATGGGACAAGCTGCAGTTAAAACATTCTAATTCTAGCATCATAAACATGCTAGAGAAGTATCTTCTTGACTTGAATATAAACATCAATTTACTGGAACATACGCTTACCTGCTAAACCTGTAATGAACCATCAGTCCCACTGTGTTAGCTTAAATTCTAAGTAAGCCCCGATCACACATAAGAAACTTTCCCTACTTGACAAAAGAAATAAACAGTATATCTAGCTTCAGTAAAATACAAGTTTCTTTTCTACTTCTGGAAGAATTACAACTGCTAAGTCAAAAATAGTACTAACATAGCTATCAAGGAGAAGCCTTTAGATTATACAAATTTTATAAAGAAGAAACTCTCTGTTTCTGTTACCAATTGTTTTATTATATGCTAACCATTAACCATACTTTAGCGGTAAAATTAGACATTTTATGTCATATGAAAAATTTTAAATTTTTACGAATTTTTGAGTTATTACACACATCCTTTCACTTTCCAACGGAGGGTCGACTTGGCTCATCCAACTGGATTGGTGGTCATCCACCTATTGGAACCACAGAGACAAAATATGGCCCAAATGCTCCGTTTTGGAGAACACCTCTACGACAAACTATTGTTGGACATGGAGTAAATACCACCGAACCGGAGCCAAATATGATTTCACCTTTAACGAATCTATTAGTGAAAGCTTCATCACATGACCAATTCCTCTGTGACTCTCTCAAGCATACGAATCATCGTATCGAAGATTTTAATAAATACGAGAGGAGGGGAGTTATTTCTTCTCATCCCAACCCTTCAAGAACCACCCCAACTAGATATTGTTCCCTTTCATCACCACATGTAGCTCAAATTCTGTAATTACCAATTCAAAATATGGTTACGCAGAATCCAGTTTCCACCCAATCTCCTGGTCATAATCTGATTCAGACACCCTCTCCCAGTCAAAATTTCCCATCTATTCTGAAATCTCCAAAAGCTTTTGCACCTAGGGGGAAACCCCTAGTTCAAACTTCATTTCCTACTGGAAGGAATATTTCTAGTTTGGTGCAAAACTTACCTACTAGACTATTAACAGTAAAATACCCTCCTCTGAGTTCCACTATGGTTGTTCTTCCTTCCGGTCAAGGAGGGCCCTCATGGGTCCAACCCACCATTACGCCACTTTCTTAGGGATATACATATCTCGGGAATCAACCCTCCCCCTCAACTCAATCATGTTATAAACCTATTCCCCATGAGATCCTCTACCATTCCTATCCTCCCATGCTGCTAAATACTGGCTCACCCCCCATGGTAAAAGGGAGGAAGAATTTTGTTTCATACCCAAACTCTGTCAAAATAATTCTTGAGTCTTTGGAGGCAAGATGAAGTTAGAGGCAAGGAGCCATTGGAAGGAACTCTCAACACCAAGGCAAGAAGCTTGTAGTCTCTCTAATCATTTATTAATACATAATGTCTTTTCTTTCCCACATTTACTATTTCATATTTTTATATTGCTTGATGCCTTGGTCACAAGAATAGATCTAGTTCATTATATTGTATGCTATCATGTTTTCTTTGTTGTCTTCCATCTTTTACAGGTTCTTCTTTAGTAAGCTTCAAGGATAGCGAGGACAACCTTTGAGAGAAGTATCATGTAATTTCACTCAAGTGATTAACCAGATCTAGGGGAATTCTAGCATTCTGTGTTTGTGTTTTATTCTAGATCTGAACCATTCAGAGTAGGGAAGCAGCTCTTGTCCGTAGGAGGTGTGTATTTACGACTAACAAACATATACCAAAATATCGTCACCATCATGTTATAAGATAGGTATTACCTTGACTGTTCCAATCCCTCAAAGTTTTCCCTAGAGAAATGAAGGTTCAAATTATCCCCTTGCAATTTTTTGCTGTGTTGAGTTAGTAACTCTCCTCTTCCATTGACAAAAAGCATTACCCAAGTCAGCACCGCTCCTAATACATGAGCAAGGAGAGGTGCCACCACTCTTGTCCTTACTGCAAGAAGTGGTTCCCCCTTAGCACCGCCTGTTTTCTTCATTTGAGGAGCGATGCTCGAGTTTTCAAGGCAAAAAGAGAAGCTTCAAGAGGATTCTTGAAGTTCACCTCCGTGGAGCCTCATCCCTATGGTTTAGGACCAGCTGAAGCTCGAGATCCTCCCTTTTAGTATCTAATATCCACCTCACCCATGAGATCCTCAACCATTCCTATCCTCTCATGCCTTTAAATACTGGCTCACCCCCCATGGGCAAAGGGAGGAAGAATTGTGTTTCATACCCAAACTCTGTCAAAATCATTTGTGAGTCTTTGGAGGCAAGGTGAAGTTAGAGGCAAGGAGACATTGGAAGGAACTCTCAACACCAAGGCATGAATCTTGTAGTCTCTCCAATCATTTATTAATAAATAATGTCTTTTCTTTCCCATATTTACTATTTCATATGTTTATATTGCTTGATTCCTTGGTCACAAGCATAGATCTAGTTGATTATATTGTATGTTATCATGTTTTCTTTGTTGTCTTCCATATTTTACAGGTTCTTCTATAGTAATCTTCAAGGATAGTGATGGAAACCTTTGAGAGAAGTATCATGGCATTTCATTCAAGTGATTAACCAGATCTAGGGTAAAGTCAGAAATCCTTGCTTTCTATGTAAGGACATGCACTTTACTTACCTTTGTCCTCATATGGATGAAGCTTCTAAGTTGTTGGAATATATTACTGTTTCTCATCAACAGCTTCTAGCAGGTTATCGTAAGTTGTCACTTGACATCCGATTGGTTGATAAAGTGGTCAATCCAGTTCCATCCTTGGTCGATCCCACTCTTCCATTTAAGAGTGAAGTCGAAGTGGTTGATCCAATTCCATCCTTGGTTGATCCCACTCTTACATTGAAGAGTGAAGTCAAAGTGGTCAATCGAAGTCCATCCTTGGTTGATCACACTCTTCCTTTGGAGAGTGAAGTTAAAGTGGTCGATTTGATGACATCTCCAACCGATCCCTGTCTTTTGCTAGAGAGTGTCGAAACTGAATTAGTCCCTTCAACACAGTATTTGTCTTGTCCCTCTCTTCTAATTGAGAGTGAAAACCATCCTACTGAAGTTTTCATAGTTAGTTCTGATTATTCTATGCAAGAGGAAATTTTGTCTCTTTCAACAAAACCCTCTCCAAGTAGTTAGGTTATTTCCTATGACTGGAGTAACCTAACAGAATCTCGTCTTCATTTGAGTGTTCCTTTACAAATAGTTGTGCGAGTTACTTCTAAGAGTATACTCCGCACTATTTTTTATGAAGGGGCTTCTGTTAGCATTCTATCCTCTACTTCTTGGCAAGCCATACGTTCTCCTCCACTTGTGTCATCCATTGATCAGATAATGGGTTTTAATCGAAGACCTGCACCACCTTTAGGGATCCTTTCTCAATTTCCTGTCACTTTGGAAGGAAAAACTATCTGTATCAATGTTATGGTAGTCCAAGGTCCCTTAGAGTTCAATCTGCTCCTTGGGCGTGATTATGTTTATGCTATGAAAGCTGTAGTGTCCACACTCTTTCGAGTTATGTATTTTCCCCATTATGGGAAGATTGTGACCATTGATAAACTTTCCTTTGTTAAACCCAATCATCGTATGACTCCTAGTCATCACACTTCCCTAAATGTTCCGCATGTTCTTGTCGTTCCTTCCCCTTATAGTTAGCTTCTTCCCATCATAGGTAAAATGGGGGGCATGGCTCCAGCCTCTGGATATCACACTGGAGTTAAGTCGCTAAATTCTTGGGTAAGAGTAGGTTGGTGAGCATAGTTCCCATTCTATGTCAAGCTCGTTAAAAAATGAAACAGATGCCAATGAGCATAGTTCCCATTTTGTGTCAAGCTCGTTAAAAAATGAAATAGATTCCTATGAGCAAAGTTCCCATTCTATGTCAAGCTCATTAAAAAATGAAATGGATCTCCTCAAGCATAGTTTACCTTTTGGTTTCAAGCTTGCATAAAAATGAAACCATTCCTGAGCATAGTTCATTTTCTATTTCAAGCTCGTTAAAAAATGAAGTAGGTTTCCTTAAGCATAGTTTACATTTTGGTTTCAAGCTTGCATAAAAATGAAACCATGTTTCAAGAATAGTTATTTTCTGTTTCAAGCTTGTGTAAAAATGAAACAAGTCATTTTGAGCATACTTTATTTTAGTTTCAAGCTCGTTAAACCATGAAACGACCCTTTGAGCATAGTTCTTTTTCGGTGTCAAGCTCGTTAAAAAATGAATCAGATGCCCTAAGCATTCTTTCAACTGATCTTCGAGCTCGTTAAAAATAGTAAGATGGTGTTGAGCTTACTTTTCATTTTTCCTGCTCTGGTTAAAACATGAAAAGTGGTTTGAGATTAGTTTATTACTTTTTCGTGCTCTGGATTCAAACATGAAAAAGGTTAATAGAGTCTTCTTTAAGCTCTTTTCGGACTCTTAAAATGTGAAAAGATTGTCGAGTGAGATTGTCTTCTTCACGCTCATAAAAGTACTTGAAGAGTCGTCTTCCTAGTGATAGTTTACCCCTTTTTCGGACTAGGGGGCACTACTTACGAAAAAGGTACACTCCATCCAATCATGACTGGAAGAGTTCTCTTGGGTATTATTTTACACTTTTTCGGGCCCTAGATACTAAATCATACGAAAAAGGACCCTTTGGATTTTTCTTTAGTTTGTTCAGACACTCTAAACATGAACTACACTGAGTTTTCTTTCATTGGAATCGTTAAATTAAACATTAAAAGACCCTTTTTTGGGAACGAGCCCCTCCTTTCTCAGGTTCATAAAACATACGAGTTTGGACTTGTCTAAAGGACGAGCTAAAAAGAGTGTTTGCTACCCTCTTTGAACTCGTAAAAATGAAAAGAGGCACTCATCAATCATGATGGGGAAATTAAGGGATAGGGAAAACATTTTGCAATAATTGTAGTTGTTAGTCACCCTTGAACATGGCACTTGTATGTATTTCATTCAACCAATTGGGTATTCAGCTTGTTTCTGAGTCGATCCACTTTCATGAGGCATGCCACTCCTTTGAGTCTGTCAAAGATTACATTGTCCATTGTCGCATTGTGTTCCGCCTCATCAAGTCAATGCTGCCAAGTCTTCGGTCATGCTGCCTTATGTTCAAAAATGAAACTGTTTTGAGATTTTACACCTGCATTCAAAACAAATTTTTTGAGTCAGTCCTATGGTTACATCATAGTCAAAATTCCAAAATTGTGTTCCAATTTTCATGTCGTCGATGTGGGATTCATCATGGCCCTCCTTTGACGAGACTATTCCTGTTGACATCAACTCATTATCCAGGAATTAGTATTAGAAACAAGTTTAGTACCTTGAGATCTATCTGCCTCAATGACAGATTCTTTCGCTTTTGACATAGGTTCACATCATTGACCTTTGATTGAAATATTCAACTAAGTGTTCGACGCTAGATCATCTATTCACACTTAAGAGATTGTACTAGGGTACCTTGGGAATCATTGACATCAATGGTTATCCCCCTTGCACTTGTTAATGGTTCACATCATTGACCGGTGATCAAGTGGTTTCTACCATGTTTGACTTCAGATCATTGTAATCACATGGATAGAATCGTACTTTGTGGAAGACGAGACGAAGACCTGGGTAGTTGTTAAGCACTAATTGCTTTCCTCAGGTTGCGATGGAGTATTTATATGAGTACTAGGATGGATCCACATTTGTATGTTCATGGTTGTGCTCATATTTGCGTCTATATGACATAGATCTACACTGTATGTTTGGTAGTTATGTCCAAATTTGAGTCTTCTTCGCATGGATCTACGTTGTATTTTAGTAGCCATGACTTTTTTATATCTCACCTGGATCTTCGTTTTATTGGTCGACAGCCATGTTGTGAGTCATTTGGGGCATGTATCAAAATGTGTTGTAGAAAGTTTGTGATGTTTGAGAAGTTCCGACCATTGGACCTTTGCCTCAATACTATACCTTGTTCTTTCAAAGTATTATGCCTATCATTTCCCTCTAGCCATCATACTTTGGGGGGCATCTCTGTTATACAGAAATATCGTCACCATCATGTTATAAGATAGGTATTCCCTTGACTGCTCCAATCCCTCAAAGTTTTCCCTAGAGAAATGAAGGTTCAAATTATCCCCTTGTAATAGTTCCCTATGTTGAGCTGGTAACGCTCCTCTTCCATTGACAAAAAGCCTTACCCAAGTCATCACCACTCTTGATACATGAGCAAGGAGAGGTGCCACCACTCCTTTCCTTACTGTAAGAAGAAGTTCCCCCTTAGCACTTCCTTTTTGCTTCATTAAAGGAGCGATGCTCGAGTTTTCAAGGCAGAAAGAGAAGCTTCGAGAGGATTCTCGAAGCTGACCTCCATGGAGCCTCATCCCTATGCTTTAGGACTAGTTGGAGATCGATATCCTCCATTTTAGGATCTAATATCCACCTCACCCTTGAGGTCCTAAACCATTCCTATCCTCCCATGCCTTTAAATACTGGCTCACCCCCCATGGGAAAAGGGAGGAAGAATTGTGTTTCATACCCAAACTCTGTCAAAAATTGTTCTTGAGTCTTTGGAGGCAAGGTGAATTAAGAGGAAAGGAGCCATTGGAAGGAACTCTCAACACTAAGGAATGAAGGTTGTAGTTTCTCCAATCATTTACTAATAAAGAATGTCTTTTCTTTCCCATATTTATTGTTCCATATGTTTATATTGTTTGATTCCTTGTTCACAAGCATAGATTTAGTTGATTATATTGTATGCTATAATGTTTTCTTTGTTGTCTTTCATCTTTTACAGGTTCTTCTACAGTAATCTTCATGGATAGCGAGGACAACCTTTAGAGAAGTATCATGGCATTTCATTCAAGTGATTAACCAGATCTAGGGGAAGTCTAGTATTTCGTGTTTGTGTTTTGTTCTAGATCTAAACCATCCAGACTAGGGAGCCAGCTCATGTTTGCTGGAGGTGTGTATTTCTGGCTAACAAGCACACTGCACTATGTAGGCATTAGAAGTACTCCAAACCTATCCCACCCAATAAATAACTTGCTTACTGCACTTGGAGCTATGGATCCTGAAAACTGTAATGTCATCACTTTCAGACTGGGTGATTTTAAAACTTGGCTATCACACAAATTGGCCTTTTAGATATCCACTAAAATTGTTGGGAAGACCATTTGTTGTACTGTTTTGGACGAGGGAGCCTCTACATCAGTCATGTCTTTATCTTGTTCGAGAGCCATCGGTTCTCCTGAAATCAATTGTTCACCTACCACCCTTAAGGCTTTTGATGGTTGCGGCTTTCAACCTTATGGATTACTACATGCCATCCACGTTGAATTGGGGGGTAAGTCAGTCTCCATTCATATTAAAGTCATTGACGCTCCTTTGGACTATAATCTACTCCTAGGTATTAACTGGTTTTATGCTATGCAAGTTGTAGCATCAACCATTTTTTGGATCGTCCAGTTTCCATTCCAATGAAGGATTGTCACTATAGACCAGTTAGATTTCATCACACCAGCTGCTATGACCAATGATGCAAATAGCGTTCATCTTCTAAATACCACACAATATCAGGACATAGGAGTAGGCCTTATGAAAGACTCATTGCTCATGGGAGTCCTTCCATTATATAATCCTCTTCCTACTTCACAAACTGCATCTATCAATATGATTTATAACACTTTTAGAGATAAAGGAAAATCGATTGCTGATGAATCAATATCTCTCACCCCTTTTGAAGAAGTTTATAACACTATCCAATCCACTAGTGATTCTTCCATCAATGACCATTTTTTAGTTGACTCGGATTGTTATCACCTGCCATATTGGCCTGACAACCCCCCCATCACTGGATTATCTTTCACATACACTTCCCACAGATGAATCCATTATGGAAATCATGTCACTAGGAGAGATTCCCTAGAAAGATCGTCGTCGTCGATCTTTTTTCCTTCCCCCTTTCCAAATGGTAGAAGAACACTTTTCCCTAGCTGTTTCATCTGATATAACCGTGGATCCTCAGTCTCCCATCCTCACTCGTGGTGTCAAGTTTGAAGGAAATCTATGTAATATTGCAAAAACCATGCCCATGGACATATCAGTCAAACCAGGCATTTTAGAGAATATTTATATAGGCCAGAACTCTTCACCTTCTGAGGTTCAATCATATACATCCTTTTTTAAAGAATTTTGAGATGTTTTCACTTTGACATATGAGTAAATTCTAGGTATTGATCCCTCCATCATTGTTCATGAGATCAAAACCTATCCTAATGCCAAGCCCGTCTTCCAGAAACTACGACAAGTTCATCCATGAAAACTAGCAGCCATTAAGGAAGAAGTTGAAAAGCTTTTGAAGGTTGGTTTTATTTACCCCGTACCTTTAACTGAATGGGTGTCCAACATAGTCCCTGTGAAAAAAAATCAGGGCACTATTAGGGTCTGTATCAACTTCAGATATCTGAATTCAGTTTGTCTGAAAGACTATTTCCCTACTCCCTATATCAATCAGATAATCGACAGTTGTGCTGGAAGCATTATTTTTTCCTTCATGGATGGCTTCTTCGGCTACAATCAGATTGAGATTCTCCTGTCCGACCAACATAAGATGGCATTTATTTTCCCATGGGGGACCTTTTCCTACTGCAAATTTCCTTTTGGTTTGAAAAATGTTGGCACGACATTCCAACGTTCCATGTCGTATGCTTTTCATGACATCAAACATGTTGTGGAACCTTATCTTGACGACCCTCCCGCTCATTCCAAGAAGAGGGATATCCATGTCGATCATTTGAGAGTAATTTTTCTCAGATGTCATCATCTCAATATTCGTCTGAATCCCCATAAAAAAAAAATTGTGTAGAAACTAGCCGACTCCTCAGATTTATTGTTTCTAAAGATGGAATTGGTATTGATCCCTCTAAGATTGAAGCTATTATTTCCCTACCTTCACCAATGAACATAACCGAACTCCATAGTTTGCAAGGGAAGGAAAATTTTTTATATTGTTTTTTCTGCAATTATGCAGAAAGGACACAGGGTTTCATGAGGTTGCTTAAAAATGATACACCTTTTGTCTGGGATGATTTCGCGCAATGCGCGTTTGACAATCTCAAGCATGTACTTATCCACGCACCAATGTTGCAACCACCTAATTATACTTAGTATTATTCCGTGTATGTGGATGCTTCGATGTCTACCATAGGCATGGTCCTTATCCAAAAAGATGAACACTATCAGGAACATGTGATCTACTATGCCAGTAAGAGTCTCCTAGACTCTGAATCCCAATATTCACATGTGGAGAAACTTGCTCTGGCCACGGTCATCATGGTCTGGAAGTTTCATCATTATATCTTGCTCTGCACCACCACTGTCTACACTGACTCTAACCCCATGTACTACGTACTAACACGTCAGGTGCTTGGGGGAAAATACTCACGATGGATTGTCATTCTCCAAGAATTTGAGTTGGATTTCATGAAAAGAACTTCCAAGAAGTCTCTCATTTTTGCAGAGCTCATATGTGACCTTCCCTGTACTACAGAGAATACAAATCCCATTGATTCATTACCCAATGAATCATTGTTTCTCATTAGTATGACTATCCCTTGGTATGGAGACATCATTTTTGTATCTCCAGAATTTACAATATCATCCCACTGCCTGTCGCAATGAACATCATTGATCTCACCCTATACCGCTGTGGTGTTGACTCCATATTACGACATTGTATTACACATGAAGAGGCTGAGATCGTTTTAAATGATTGCCACACTGGAGCTAGTGGTGGTCATCTATCTGGGTTGGCTACTGCCCAGAAAATATTGCGTGCAGGGTATTTTGGCCCTCTATTTTCAAAGATTGCATTGAAACAGTCAATAAATGCCCACCATGTCAAATGTTCACTACAAAGAAACACACCCATACAGCTCTACTCCATCACGTTGTATCCATTGGCCCCTTTGAAAAATGGGGCATAGACTTCATGCATTGTAGACTTACCTCATCCAAGGGGAATGGCTACATTATTGTGGCTGTGGACTATTTTACAAAATGGGATGAGGCTATGTCCACATATGTCGAAGACAGGAAGACAGCTGCACTATTCTCATTCAACCATATCATTGCTAGATTCGAGATCCCTAGGGCAATTGTGACTGATCATGGATCACATTTTCAAAACAAAATGATGGCAGAGCTTAGTGCCAAATTAGGGTTTCATCGTGATAACTCTACACCTTACTATCCTCACGCCAATGGCCAGGTTGAAGCTATAAAAAAATTATTAAAAACAATGCTTCAGGGGATGGTAGGGCAAGCCAAGTCAAACTAGAATTTACAGTTATTCTCTGCACTCTGTGCCTATAGGAATACTATCAAAACATCCACCAGTTTTACGCCATTTGAACTAGTATACGGGCTGGAAGCAACCCTCCCGATAGAATGTGAGGTCCCCTCTTTAAAACTTGTTGTAGAACTATTACCCAACACTACTATATACGAAGAAAGATTCATGTATCTAAACAAAATTGACAAAACTTGATGCGATGCTACATTAGCCAATGAGGCACATAAATGATGAATGAAAGTTTAATATGACAGGACTGTTCAACCTCGTTCCTTTCATGAAGGAGACTTGGTCTTGACTTATGACCAGAAGCATGACAAGCTAGGGGCAGGAAAATTTGAGTCTATGTGGCATGGGCCTTATATTGTTAGTTGTGTTTTACAGAAAGGGGCATATGAGTTGCTCGATTATGACATGATACATTTGGGAGAGCCCCAAAATGGGCTCTACCTCAAGATATTATGCCTAGGTCATCTAGCATAGGGTCTTTGTAAATATTGTTTATAGTTTGTTGTGTGTCTTAGGTTTGAAAATTGTGTCTTTTGTGTGATTTTAAATGTGTTTTTCATAAAACCCTACTTATGTATGTCTTTTTCTGATGGACAGATGACTAATTTCACTGGTTTTGCTGATGGTGCTAATCGATATACACTTAACCTTGCATCAGCAGCCTGGGTACTGTACTCTGCTACAAGTGATCTGGTGAGTTCAAGGGGTATTCTTTTAGGTCCCTCCACCAACAATCCGGCGAAAGACCAAGTCATGATTGGATTGTTGACAGAAGCCCTAACTGATGATGTAAGGGATATTATGGTTTAACTAGACTCTGAACTAGTTGTTCAACAGCATAATCGGGTCTACACTGTCTGAAATCCCCTGCTTCGTCATAAATTTCGAAGAGTTAGGTTGTTAGAAAGGTATTTTAAGCAGGTTACATATCAAAACATTCCAATACATCTAAATGTTGTGGCAGGGTCCCTAAATAATTATGTCTTAGACTGGTACATCGCTCATATTTAAAAAATCCATTTGAAACATAAACAACATACATGTAAATTCATAAGTAGATAATCATTTCANTTCCCTAAATAATTATGTCTTAGACTGGTACATCGCTCATATTTAAAAAATCCATTTGAAACATAAACAACATACATGTAAATTCATAAGTAGATAATCATTTCACATGTCACATTTTCCACACACACAACTATAAATATAAAAGTTTTTCATATATATATATATAAATTGTAGCACTGAGATACAAAAATGGGCTAAATCATCTAGCTTTTAGTGCCCTCATAGTTGAGGACTGTAAAAAGTTCGGAATACACATATACATAGGGAAAAATCTGAAGCTTTGAAGCTTCCAGTAGTACATATAAAAAAAGTGAAGATCAAAGTAGACTAATCCTCGTCCTGGTGCTACTCATGATAGCACATGATGGCTTGAGCCACTTTGCGGAGTAGCCTAGAAAATCGTCCTGAGACGCCTGTAGTGTGGTGCTGATAATGCCTAGGTACCTCATCAGTAGTCACATCAGGGATACCCACAGTCAAACGATGTAGGTTATCGTCAAGATCTCTGAGCTCTTCATCAGCTCTGGAGTGATATAACATCATGGCCCTGGTACCTACTCACCGAGCAATAGGTGACATCCCTACTGGACGTATAGGTCCAATATATGCACGGATACATTTTCACTTATCTTAGTACTACAAAATAAAAAAAGAAATAAAATACAAAAACTAAAAACACAATGGATATTTTATTCTCTTACCTTGGTCATCCCATACTTATCCCTCGGGCAATGCAAGCTCTGGGTCGTCACGGAAATATGCTACCTCGTAGGCATAGTCCTCAACCATTAGTAACTGGTTTCTCAACCAGCAAAAAAAACTAGATCTGTAACTGACTTAGGGTCCCCCACCACCATGGTGGGGCATGACCATAACCCATGCAAGCATCCTGGGATCCTCGGGATCAATCCTGCTAATAGTCACCTTTGGTCTTTTATGAGGCACACGCTGTAAGATAGAATATTTTATCATAGCTCCATATCCAAACTGCTTTAGTGTTCCCCTCTTGCATTTGTTTAGCTGATATTTGAGACATACCAGCATGCCTTGACACCAGTTGAAGAGAGTGGGCTCCATACACTGCAAATCATACAACATGTGTGATCTAGTGGTAAGATGGGCAGACCTAGTTCCTTCCACATTTCCAATCATGTATACCATTTTCCTCAAAGGCAAATCCACTATGGACTTGATACGTAGTTTCTTGGACTAGGACTCCGTACCTATTGCACAATACTGATTGATCAAGTCATCTAAGGAGGTATCTCTTCTCTATGCGCTGGACAAAACTACTGGAATTCCTTTCCTGGATAATTCAGTTAGAAAGTAGATGTCCTAAATTTCTATGGGTAGGCTGTGTATCCCCACCATGAAATGTCACTGGTCAGGATCCCACATCCCTATGATATACTCTAGTAAATGGAAATAGGCTTTCATACCTGGTACCCTAAATTACTTCAGGAGCCCGATGTCAATAAATCCTCTATGGTGGCTGGGTCACGGACAACCTGAGAGTCTGGAATGTCATGTTCCCTCTCTTTCCAAATCACCATGATACCAATACTATATTGCACCTGCAACACACGAAATTAATATTAGAAATTACATCATGCTTGAAAAGGAAAAAGCGGTTAAATGATAAAATTGAACAATGTAAAGGGTAAAAGTTTGATTTTTTGCTGGGTTAGGGTTTTATTTTTCCATATTAAGCGGCTACAGCACCTACTAGTTTTGCCCACATAGCGCATAGGGCACTTCCAGTTTTGGCACACAGAGCAGCGATGGCTGACGCTCTTGTCGGTTGTGGACAGAGCGTCATTGTACACTCTTTTCGAACACTAAAAGTCCTTACAGCTTGGAACTTTTGCCCCAATATGGTCCATAACCCCTCTAGGATGGTCAAAATCCTCCTATTCAATAAAATTTCCTAATTTACCCTATACTTTGGCTTTAAAACAAGTTTAAAATCATTTTTTGGGCATGAAGTAAACAATGGAAGAAGAAACAAGAAGCCAGAAATAGGAAAGATCAAGATCTTTACCTCTTCCAAGCAATATTGAAGGAACAAATGGATGAAGGACACTTGCCAAAGCACCAATAGAAGCTCCTCACTCTCACTCCAACTACCAAACTTTCACAATGGTAAAAACAAATGGTAAACAATTCTTACCATGCCTTTCTATTTATAGATATTTTGGGAGTTTTCAAAAGTTTTTTATAATTTATTTATTTTGAAGTCCAAATTATTTCATTAAAAGTGGGTTTTTACTTTTTATTTTATATAGTTTTGGTAAGTTGGCTTTTAATGTGCTTTTTGGAGTTTTTTCAGGGCAACATTGAGTTATGGCTATGATATAAGATATTTTAGTCTTTTTCAAGCTTGGAGTTGAAATGAAAAAGTACCAAGCGTCTTTAAACACTTTTCACACGCTCCTTAAAACCCCAATAAAAGAGTGTCAAGTATAATTTTTCGCTTTTTCAGACTCGTTAAAAATGGATTATGAAAAAGGAACCCAGTCACAGAGTTACATTTAAGCTCTTTTAAGTCTCCTTAAAACACAAAAAGATTGCCAAGCGAACTTTTTATGTTCACGCTTGTAAAAGAATCAGAACAGTTGACAAGTCGGGGATAGGTTATCTCTTTTTCGGATCGCCTAGCCTTTTTTATGAAAAAAGATGTTTTGGAGTCTTCTTAGTCATTTCAGACTCTTTAAACATGAAATGACAAATGATTTTTCTTTCTTCAGACTTGTAAAACAAAATGGTGAAAAACCCTATCTGGGAATGAACCCCTCCTTTCTCAGGTTCGTAAAACATGTGAAAATGGACTCATCACTTGATGAGCTGCAACGAGTGTTTGTTACCCTCTTTGAAATCGCAAAAACAAAAAGAATCACTCATCTTTTGGGATGGATAAATTAAAGGAAAGGGGAATGGTTTTCATTTGTATTTATGGTAGTCTACAGTCCACCTTTGAACATGGAACCTATCTGCATTTTCATATCTGAACATTTGGGTGTTCAGCTTGTCTTCAAGTCGATCCACTTTTGTGAGTCACCTGACTCCTTTGAGTTAATTCAAAGAATGCTTCATCATATTCCTTGCATTACACCTGGTTTTGGTCTCTTCAATTCAATGTTTCCAAGTCATTTCTCGTGCCTCAAATTGTTCAAAGGATGTCTCCTCCAGAAAACAACTCATTAGTAACTTTACCTATCCATAAATTCAGTCATGTCTGAGTCAGTTTCATCACTCCAAATAAATTTTTGTTCCTTGTTTTGTGGCAGTTATGTGGGAATCATCATGGCTCTCCTATAACAAGTCTATTCCTATCAACTTCAGCTCATTATCCAGGAATTAGACCTAGAAACCTAGTCAAATACCTTGAATCCTGCATGTGTCAATGGCAGGTTTCCTTGTTTTCAACAGTAGGTTTTTTATCAATGACCTCTGATTGAGATATTCTATCAAGTGTTTGACTTCAAAACATCTATTCACACTTGGGAGAATGTACTTAGATACCTTGGGAATCATTGACATTAATGGTGATCTCCCTCGCACTTGTTAATAGCTTTCATCAATGATTGGTAATCAAGTGGTTTCTTCCATGTTTGACATCAATATATTTATTCGCATGGTTATAATCGTATCAGTTGGGGATTGGACTAAAGACCCTAGGTTGATAGGCCTCACCGTTATATTTTCCTATACTCAAGTTGCATTTGGATATCAGTGAAAGTCTTGACACGGATACACATTGTATTTTTTAGTGGCTATTTTCAGTATTTGATATTTTATGACATGGATCTACCTTGTATGTCTTGTAGCCATGTTTCGTCATTTACATCAGTTTTCCATGGATCTACGATGTATTTTTGGTAGCCATGACATAGTCATCATCATAGATATGCAATGTATTGGTTTGTAGCTATGATTGGTTTGGATGGAGTCAGTTATTGGTCTTATGTCAGTTATGAGCTTATCTCTCATTTCCTTTATACTAGATGGATATCTTGCAAACTATTTCACCTATCAGTTCCTTCTAGCTTCATACTTTGGGGGGTATTCTGTTGCACCTGGAAATTATACTCTGCCCATAATCCTTTTTGGAAATTCCACATTGATAATTTTCCTTCTGATAAACCTGACCTAAGACACCTTGGATGTCTTTTTTTCCTTATCTTGAAGGGTCGGCGCCTTTCCTCTTTTTACACAGAGCATCGATGGTGCCTCTCACCATCAATTAAAAAGTGTCATTTCCATTTTCCTTTGATAAAACCCTAGGTCAATGCACATCTCTATTTTACCAAGAGCGTCGATGATCAAAAAATAGGAAAAAAGAAGGTTCTGGAAAATTCTATGCGGAAGGCCCTGTTGATTTAGTTCCTACATGCTTGGGAGGGGTTGCATTCACTTCCCTCACCTATATGGATCACATTCTATCCATTTCCCCAAGTCAATATCATGGTTTTGGGCCTATAAATGAAGCCTTCATCATGTGAGTGAAGGAAGCCAAGAAAAGTAACCTTATGCTGTTGGATTGAAGTCTAACTTAGAGTCAAAAGTAGAGCTACCTTGTGTGTAGAGATATCTTCATAGTCATAGAGGATTGTAGATGTTCTTGTAGAGATCGAAGCCATCAACATCAAGGATTTTTTGTTGTACTTATATCTCTTTCATAATTAATACAAATACATTCCCCTTTCCTATATTTGATGTATTGATTTTAATTGGATATTATCAGACTCCTTGATCACCGATATAAATAATCAATTTATCATGATGCTCTCATCTTGTTTGTTTGTCTTTTGATCTTTTTTACAAGGGTTTTTGGAGAAAAGACAAAGAGATCTAAGGTTGAGGTGTATTGTGTTTCATGTCCTTTAATTTGTTTGTTTAAGGGAAGGATATGTTGTTGTGTCTTTTTGTTCTATGCTTGTGACTTACAGTGCAGAGGAACAAACAGTGTCCGCACTGATTGAGAATTCCTGATAACAACAACTGATGAAGAAACCATGTTGGTTGTATTGGAGCTTGAGAGCTTGGTAAGGAAATCGTTGCATAGAGGTTGAATCCTACACTGGCTCTTGATTCATGATAGGCTAATAAATTTCCAGTAGGGATTTATTCCTAAGATTAGCAAAGATATTAGAAGCTTGGAGGTTGGAACCCTTACTACAATTGTAGGTCAGCCTAAGAATTATATTTTCAAAATTGTAGCCCGTCTATTAATGGTTACCTGCATTTTTGGTACATAGATAGTGGAATGATAGAGCTAGTGTGTATGTTAGCAGTGTGGGATTGATCATGTGTTTAGGTGAGTATTGGTAAGGCACTGACATAATCTACATCAGTATGGCTAGCATGTGACTCTTTATCATCTCATTGTTGAGTGGCTTGTCTATCCTAGATCTTGTGGTCTTATACGTGGGGGATATTATAGAGAGATTAGCCAAAAAGAGAAGCCCTTACCCTTGTCAACTCATAACTCAGCTAGAGGAAGGCATCTACAGTAAATTCCTACTGCTAGGTGGAAAATCGATGTGTCAACCATTTTGAATGTTCAAGTTTTGTGAAGATATATCTTCTTTTATCGTTTTCTTGGGAATGTTAATTATGATGATGGAAATGGAATTTTTATAAATTGCATATAGATGTGTTGGTATACTTTCAAATCTTGTAATTTTGCTCATTGAACAATTTTGAAGGCTATATGAAGTTTGAGAGTTCAATTAGTACCCCACTGGCCAAGGATAGGTTTCCAGGCATGTGACATATCACTATTGACTTTCACAAAGTACATGATCAAGTGGAGTGGCCTTTCATTCTTTCCATATTAAAGGTTCTGTACTTTTAACCTTCTCCATCAGAGCAGTTGAATATTAATTTGTTGAAGCATTGGTGTGTTTTTATGTCTGTTAATCGAGCTAAGTCAAAGCAGTTGATTTATTTCATTCCACCCAACAGGGTTTCCCTTATCCCCCACTCTATATGTAATAGTCATCAAAACTTTGAGCTATACACTTTGCAATTGAGATGGTCAACAATTAATAAAGGAATCCCCCTACCCAACCCTGTTGTTGGGCAATTGGTCAATGGTATTTTTGTTAATGGTTCCTTCATTACTATTCCTGAAGCTTGGGAATCATAAAAAAAGTGAATTGCCTCAAGTAAAGATAGAAATGAGTAAGTATGAACAAATGAATAAAAAAGGTAGAGTGCTATAAGAATAAATGATAAGGAAAGAAGCCACAACGCAAGTTTACAGACCATTAACAAGGTCTGTTACAAAGTCAGAATGAGGATTCGCAGTGACATACTGACAAGAATTATTAAATGTTTACCTTCCTCCAAAGTTTCTTGAGTATGGAAGACAACCTCATTGCTCTGCATCACTCTCTACATGTTAAGATGTATATTTGAAGTAGGAAAGCTACCATTTTCATTCCTTAATTTATCCATCCAAGCAATTGTATTTTCTTAGGCATTTCCAAGCAAAGGTTTCTGCTTTTCACCTACTCCATAACACCAAAATATCACACTTATTCCATCTTTGATATGCTAATTAAATTGTAGATCAAAATTTAATGGATTCAAATCTCACTAAAATGCAAAGCATAAAACATATTTAATGTGTAAGCAAGACAGAAACAAAATAAAAAAACTTAGCAAGTTGATAGTGCTTCAATAACAGGAAAATATGCTTCCCATTATTTTGCATTCGAGTATTCAGAGTTTTAACATAACAACCGAATAAATGAATGTTGTTAACAATATATAGAAAATTTGACATCGATGGACTAAAATATAGTATGTTTGATTTTAGGTCTAATTTATCTTTTCATTCCAAAAGTAGGATAAACAAAAACCTGTGACAGCTTCAGGTCTTCAGAAAATATTAAAATTATTATAGTCCATGTCATCCCTATACATGGCAATGTCAAAACTCACCCATTCTGTATAGCTTAGCAACCATGTTGGCACAAGCTCGACCAAACACTACAATATCAAGAAGGGAGTTTGCACCAAGTTGATTATCACCATGAACTAATGCACATGATGCCTCTCCAGCAGTGAATAATCCAGGTATAGTGACATCAGGCTCATCACCTATGATAACCAAAACCTACAAAAATCAAATGAGTTCAGCAATGTATTGATTATATTGAAAGATAGACTAGAAAAGACCAATTTCAACATAACAAAAAGAACATCTATCGAACCAAAAGCAAGTTTGTTGAAGTCTACTCTCAAGAGGCAAGATCACCTCCAAAAATAAAAACACTATCTAGAAAAAAATGGGTAACAATCTGAAAGAGTATCTAGGCAAAAAGAGGTAACACAAAAATAGAAAATAAAAAAAACCTCGTAAAATCCGTTGGGATTCAGCATGTATTTCCTCAAGGCTAGACTTTTTTTCTGCAAAGAAAATGGATACCCATCTTGAAATAATATATGAATCAAGGCCTGTCAAAAACATAAAACAGAGTATGTGCAATAATCTACCTTTTTGTCCCCTTTCTTTTGACTGTATCCAAAGATTTGGGAGATGGTTTGGATTTGTCTTGTGAAACCTTACTCCTTTTCTTCTCCTTCTTCTCCTCCTTCTCAAGGGAGCATGAAGCAGCTTTGTGTAACTCATTTAATGCTCCCACCATAAACTCATATGTGCTAACTGGGTTCTTCTTTAGTTTCTTATTATGGCTATCTTTTTCATGATTGCTTTTCCTCAATTTGTTTTTTTCCTTTGAGTGATTCTATTTATGTGTAGCTATTAGCAACTTGATTAACTTCTATTGCTTCCATTATATGCTCATTTGTACAAGCAGAGACTTTCAATTTTTCATTATTTCTTCCCTTTTCAGGATCAGAGTTATCCATGAATGTGCTTACAGTTTCAATCATTTTTGTTTCAGTGTGGACATTATCAGCTCGATGATCTTCTTTCAGATCATCCTCCTTATTAGGAGCAGAGTTATCCATGAATGTGCTTATGATATTAAGCATTTATGTTTCAGTATGTACATTATCATCTTGATGATATTCTTTTGGATCATCCTCCTTATCCACTTCATCCATTAGGTTGCAAAAGTTGTTTTGTGCAATACATTGTTCTCTTGCATCTTGTATTTTCTCCAAAGTGGTGGTAAACCCTTGACCATTGATCCTAAACTCATTAGAATTCATGCAATCCATGGGGTCACTTTCATCAGCGATCTTATTTTGATCACTAAGAGGAACTTTCCTTCTCTCATTACCCGAGGCATGCCCTGCTCTGTTCAACCTTTTCAACTTTCTCCATGGTATTGGAGAAGCCTCTTTGGAAACAAAAAAGACATCGTCATTGTCAATCTCCAAGTTGGTCAAAGGACTTTGGCTCATTTCAAATTCCATGCTAAAAATTTTCAGTTATCAAAGGACCTACATTTCACGAACACCAACCGATTTACCCCTTAATCAATATTCCCCTTAAGGCTCACGCGTGTTTTTACTTCATCTAAAGAGTGCAGATCAAATTTTTTGCAGATGTAGATATACAAAAACCTAAACATGGATGGATCAAATATAGGATTGGCACAGTGGAAATACATTCGAACTTTTAACAGACTACGCTTCAACCTAAAACAAGTCTACTTCATCTCAAGAGCACAACACAAATCCCTTATAGAGACATTTGATGTAAATGTAATATTATTCAGAAACCTATGAAACAAGATGATGGTGACCTCTTTTCTAAAAAGCATCTGGTATTACATTCCTACAAATAATAAATAAACAAAAATCACTAGAAACAGTTAATCACGTTACATGAAACTATAGGGTTTCCAAAGGTTTTACAAAATTGCTTAATGCTAAATACAACACTCGTTTTGTTATCCCTCTTCGTAGAAAGGGGACCCCTTTCTAGGATAAATTGATGACCCAACAAGCAGGAAAGAGTGTGTTGGATCAGGATATGATCATAGTGACAAGGATCTACTTATGGAAGAGATGGCATAGGGAAACCTTTTATGAACTAACTAATCCACTCATTTCTGAAAGCTTGCAACTTTTAGATCGGATTTCGCTATGCAGATCTCGGACAAGATGTACATTTTTAGGAAAGATGTATATTCTCATGAGATCCAAGAGAAAGCAGACTAAAAAATTGATCAGCGGGACAACTATAATTGAAAGGATATGTAGTTGAAGACAATTGAAACCCACCACAAAATGGGAAATTAAGATCATATAGAACAAACTAAATCCAAATCTGGGATCACCAGAACATCTGGAAAAAGTATTGAGCTCGAAGAGGATAGTGAACTTAAGAAAAGAAAAAGCCAACTGGGATCATTAGCATTTCAAGACATTGAACATGGGATATGCTAGCAACACTGATAAGAATCCATACACAAGATGTATAACCAAGACATTATCAAACACAGGAAGCATATACTAGTTAATGGTCATGTTTGCAGTAACACCCAGATCAAATTTTAGTTAGATAATACTTGGACAATAGACACTCTGAGAATTATTCATAGTAGCAGATAAGTCGATAAGAGAATAAAAATATTATAACATAAACCCCACATTCAAATTGCTTGGCAGGCTTACATCAAAACCCTAGAAACCCTGTAACATAAACCATAGAAAAAATACTTATAAGAGCTCAAGCAAGGATGAAGTCGGTTAACTCAATCTCAAATGGGTGCTCTATCAAGCATATATTTTCAATGATAGATGATTTGAAACAGTGCATTCGATAGCGGAAAGAACAAATCAAATATCTTTGTGGCAATTAACTACACCATTTCAGTACAAAAAAATCAAAGACATGGAATGGAAAGAAAGCCCCATACCTTTACAAGATATTGGTGGACTCTATGGCTGCAGGGATGAATAAGAGTTAGAAGGGTGTGTTGAAGAACGAGAAGGGTGGGATGCAGTGATCCATAAACAGGATTTAAGGATTAAAAGCCTTGAATATGTTGCAGGGTCCCGCAATATCATCCCAATCTCTTCCCAATGCCATGAGCATCCTAAGTTGCCTCCAAATAACACATATTGCGAAAATAGAAAACAAGTAAAGATGGAACCAAATTTGAAAGTGTGGCACCAAAATAACGTAATGGCTTGGATTTGGTTTAAATGCAAAGCATTCACCGAATCACCATAACCTGTGCTAAATTTAGCGGAATGTGTGCGCTCCTCTCAAATCCTGGTTAGACATTAGATATGATATTATAGGTCTCAGTCAAAACCCCTAACTTTGTAGAGCGCGTGTTAAAGTATGCTTAAAATAACTATGGACTACCAATAAGGAGTAGACTAGTTGAAATAGCCTACTTGTTATGTGGGTTCACCTTGGGAGGATTCCAGACTTCTTTGCCTTATGAATGGTGAGGAAATCAATTTTTTTTCCAGAATAATGGTGAAGAAATCATTAAATTAGCATAGGTTTAAAGGTTTGACGGAAGGAAAATTTAAAAATAGGATAAAAGTTATATGTTATGCTAGTTAATATTATTATTTTAGTTACGAGGGCTTAAGTTTTTTAAGTTTTGAATAATTAATTACCATTATAACTAACCTATGTTTTAACTTGATTATTGTGTATTTTTTTTAAAGATGGGTATTATGATATTATGTTTCTTAATTTTTAAACATGAAGATTTTTCCAATTGTTATTATATTCAATCAAGGGGTCAAATATTTATGGAAGAAACATTGACTATGGATTACTTGAGTTTGAGCTAATGTGGATCCTATATGTTTCTTTGAATCATAATTCTCTAATTCATGGTGTCTTGTCATCCCACTTAAGGGGTTTCCTACTAGGATTATTAGCAAGAAGGGGGAGGTATTGAGACCATATTCACATCACCACCCTTTAAGGGTAGGTTGAGTACTTGAACTGATGTTTTGATCTAGGGTTGGGTTACTACGTTGATGTTGTTGATCTCAGTTGTTCCACGTGTTGTTTTGGAGTTTCCATAGAGGTTTCCTTTTTTATATTGATATAAAGGTTGCTTTTAAATGTTTTTACAAGAAGGGTGTCATTGTTGCCTAAGTACATGCAAATGGTATGTGTGTTGACAAGTCATACAACAAAATGTCAATTTCTTTTTACCCAATACTTGGATTAATCAAGAATTGTCCAACTTTTAAAAAGTGGGTGGAAATTGTAATTAATCTCAACACATATTCAATCATAGGTAAATATTCTCTTTTGAACTCAATTTATGTATGATTTAACAATTCTACCAAATATATTTCCAATACTTTTAAACAATTATTGAATCCACTAAAAAATCATAATAAAGTTGTTATTATTGTTTAAAGTTTTATTATTATTATTATTATTATTATTATTATTATTATTATTATTATATATATATATATATAAACATAAACTTAAACATCCAACTAAAAGATAACTTTAGAAGATAAGAGAAATTTAGAAGAGTGAAGAGACATGGAAGAGAAGAGAACTTTAGAAAAGTGAAGAGAGAACAAGGATATTTTAGATGAGTATCTATATCCTTATCCATGGACACAAAGATGTTTTATAGTTTTTTATAAGTGAATGACATCTTCCTAAATTCTATAAATCTTGTTACATTAATAGGTGCTTATACTTTAGATTTTGGGGTGGACTAGCATCTATATTTTTCCTAGATTTCAAGAGAATGAGATAAACGTACTGTTCAAATTGATTTTATGGTTGTTGTCACAATTTTTAAATAAACAATTATAAAAAAAAGTACGAAAAATAATTGGTAGTTTATGCATGGTCAACCCGTAGCTCCTATTTAACTAGAATAAGATGAGTGATAATATGCACATGAGGCATAGACAATGAATGATTACAGCTACACATGGAGAACAAGTAACATATAATTTATTTGTGGCATTTAACTTGTTTCCTATCAATGTCCACTCACCACAAGTTAAATGATTGTGTTAGTTAACTATGATTCTGTAATAATAGTTAATATTTTTGTTTATCAATGTTCACTAGCCACAAGTTAAATGGTTGTGTTATTTAACTATGATTCTGTAATAATAGTTAATATTTTTGTTTTATATTTAAGAAAATAATTTCATAAATATATAAGCACAAGTTGTACACAATTTTAATTGGGCACACTATTCCTTCTCAATATTTGTAGCTGAGGCATACACAATTCTTAATTTTGAATTTGTACATCTTACTAAATTCTAACACTGCAGAATTTGTACATTTTACTAAATTCATTGTCAAATTTGTAATTTTTTTCATTGCCAGAGTGACAACTAAAAATGACCAAATAAACGATCAATTGTTATGTGGTCATTTTTACTCTAGATATCCCGTGACCAAATTTGGTCATTTATCTTGGTCGTTTTTAGTTGGTTTTTATCCCGTGACCAAAAGTGGTCATTTATCTTGGTCTTTTTTAGTTAACTCACTTAAATTTATCAATTTTGGTCATTTATCCCTTGAAAAAAACTGTGGTGGCCAGAATTTTTGGTCTCCTAGTCACTAATCTCTCATTTTCCACTAGTGACAAGATCGAGCAGAAGGACAATAACATAGAGTTCTTTCTGCATGCGGAGGCGTTAAGAGAAACAGTGTGACACCAACATATACTTCTCATTGCAATAGTCCAAAGGTATGCGCCTTTCATAATCTTCGAGGCTGGTGTCCAAAATATCATCCTGCAGTTGCGGCAAGACCTGAAGAAACAAGCGCAACCGACGCATTTCATGATTACCGACCAGGATGTGGAAGTGTTCATCCACGACTAGCCTTAAGAATGGCGCGTCCCAGTCGATGAAGAGATGGAGCAAGGAGATGACCAAGGGAATGATGGGGGCGATGCACAAGATAACTCGTTACATAATACAACAAACATCGATGACTCTAATGATGGGAATTCGATGCAAGATGATTCAGAAGACACACCAACTAACGAAGATGTGTAGAACCAAAGCAGAGAACAAGAAAAGGAGCAGCATGAGTCGCAGCACAAGAAGCACAAAGTTGATAAAATGGATAATACAATCAACTTAGCTAAATAATACATGAGCCTACTTGCTGATGCAATCTCAGAAGTACCGCAGAAAATATTTAAAGGTATAAGAAAACAACAGATGCGATTAACCAACAAACTCACCGAACATGTCAATAAGCTCATGGAAGACATTAATGAAGTAAAGAGCATAGTCGAATCTAAGACATATGGTGTTGATCCCCGTGATACATTAGAAACACCACTACTATTATTGTCGCTCAAGATAGGGATCCATCCCCAAGCATTGGAAATAGGGACGCAAAAGTTTGATGATGTTTCTCATGAGTTGGGGACACTGTCAATAGATTTTTCCAAGCTAGAAATGGATGAAGTATATGCTATCCATCATGCAGCCATGATGGAAATCAAAATCCATGAAAATTCTCTTGCTCATCAGGATAAAAAGCAACAAGGAAGGCGAAAGAGCGCAAGGTCCTTCTTAGGGAGAAGGAACAAAAAATTAAGGCATGCGAAGAAAGTAGGCTTACATTGGCTGAAGCAATAAGCAATGCAGTCATAGAGTTCCCCGCTGAAGAAGGCCAGGAAGAAGTCAATTTAGCCACCAAAGTATCATGGCTATCTAGGGTTGCGACGAACTTAAAGAAACAGGTGGAATAGCTTAAAGCACAATAAAGACAAACCACACCCCCTAAGGTCCTAGAAGAGCGCAGGAAAAGAACATCTGAGGCAATTGACAGAATTAATGAAGACGAGAAGCTATGGACTGAAGCAGTCGACGCCATATCTGTAACATGAGAATTGCTCCTTGAAGATGAAATAGAGAAGAAGTTCACAGAGGATGCATGCCAAGCTGAGTTGAGAATCACATCGGTTAAGGTAGACATGAAGAAGCTACCCATCAAGGAAAAGATCGCAAAGGTAGTTGAGCTTAAGCATCTACAACAATAGGTAAAGACTCTAGGAAAGTAGGAGCAGTGCATGGATGAAGAAGTTACATCACAACAGATAGATGAAAAATGAGTTATAGGGATCCTTTAGCCTCTACAGCAGAATATCCAACATATAACTCAATCAATGGAATATGTACCATTGGAACATATCAGTTCCGACCGTGTCGAGCAATTGGAGAAGAAAGTGGAGTAGGTACAAGAAGAATTTTTCCAGGTACAAGGAATTCTCAAGTAATTTCAGGACAAGGTCGGTAGCATGGAGCAGCCAGCACCAGAGCTATAGATTTTCTTAGTGGCTTGAGACGAGCCACAGGTGAGTGTTGGGGGCCTGTTGGGCCAGGAAAGAGCACAAGGAAGAAATAGACACACAGGAACAGTAAGGAAAAACAGGTGTGCGATGCAGTAAAGGAAGGTAAAGGAAGGAAAGGAAGTGCAAAAGAGAGGAAGCTGCGATGAGGAATAGTGTGACATGACAAAAAGACCATAGGTACTAGAGGTGGTGGACGATTGAAAGAAGTTTATGCGGCTAGTTATGGTGTGTAATAAATGTATTGAAAGATGTTTCTGTTACTAGTTATGGCATGTAATAAATGCATTGAAAGACGTTTTGTGGCTATTTATGACTGTAATAAACGAGTTGCACCCATTCGACCCTACGCAATCTTGTCGAATCTATAAATAGAAAGAAACCATTTTGTATAAGTGTTGGTTGATTGTGGTTGTTGAGGTTTCTAAAGTTAGGATATAATTAAAGAAATCAAAGAGAAGTCATATAGTAGTGTTGTCGAAGGTTGTTGAGTCACGAAACCCATTTTGTAGAAGGTTTGTCGAATAGTAGGAGTCAATCTACAGCTAAGATCCCATATAGAAGAGTAGAATATTCGATCCAGGCTGTATGTGGATTAGTAGGAGTAGTTAGAAGGAAAGAATAATTAAAACAGAGAGCATGAATTCAATAAAGAGTCTGAGCTAAAAAGGCATATCTCAAACAGTCTGCAGTCAAGTCCCAGACTGAAAGGTGCCACATATTTCTCATTCCAGATGAAGAGCACCTTTGTGGTTTTTCCCGATTTGGTTTCCACGTTACATATTGTGTCGAACGAATGTGCTTGTTGAATATTTGTGGGTTATTTTGTATTGTTTTTTTTTATTGCTTAAGTGAATGTCGTAATATTGATAAAAGCAGTTGAATGAATGAATGATTAAAGCATCGTCAAAGCATTATGTATTCTTTCATGCTCATCTACTGTTAAGTTGTAATACATTTATGCCACTATCATTTATTGTTAAGGAATAATTGATGTTGCGCGGTTGTGTCATTGTCGTAAGATTAAGGCGGATAGAATGCGCAGTAACATTGACAGTACTTTATATAGTTTTAAGTTCTTTTACTGGTAAATTGTTAAGGGAAAGGTTTTGTCACACTGTGGTTGTGTAACACAGTTACGCCACTATCAAGTTAGTAAAAATAATCCAACCTTCCAACTCTGTCAAGCTCCTTAGTTGTGCGCCAGGGGACTGTAATCCCTCACTGACTGCAGAAACATGGTTCTGGTAGTTACACATTTATATATCTCAGCTGAGACTGCACCTACCTTGCAGGCATTGTCGACTGAGCTTGATCTGCTGGGCCAATATCTTTGGGTGTTTGTTGGTCTAATGGGTTTGTTGAACCTGGGTCGCAAGAGTGAGAAACGTAGTCAACATCATCCATGGAATAAAAGGTCTTATTTTTGTTTTTCTTCTTAAAAATCCTTTTTTTCTTCTTTGAATCTTCAAGACACTCATCATTATCTTCTTGTTTGTGATTAGGGAATTTGGAAGCATAGTGACCAATTTCCCCATAGTTAAAACATATTAAGGGTAATTTCCCTTTGTACTTACCAATAGATTTCTTAAGATTTTTAACAAGAAGTGATTCTTCATCATCAGAATATTTTGATTGAGTTTTTGTCTTAGATTTTTTATCTACCTTAGATGCTTTAAAAATTGCTTCATTCTTTTGAGAATCATATTTCCCAGTCCTCATTTCATAAGCTATGAGAATCCCATATAGTTCTTCCATGGTGAGTGTGTTAAGATCTTCTCTATCTTCTAATGTGGAAATATTCAAATTGTAAATCATTGGAAGTGATCTTAGTACTTTTTCAACTATTTCATTTTCTTTAAATTCGCTCCTAGCCCTTGAATTGCATTAAGGATTTAATTAATTCTCTCAAAGTATTCAGAAATGTTTTCTTCTTAATTCATTTTTGGACATTCAGATTGAGTTTTAAAGGTCTAGAGTTTGGCCCTTTTTACCTAGGTGTTTCCTTCATAGACGATCTTTAATTTGTTCTAGATCTCCTTTGTTTTTTTGCAATGCATCACTTTGTCAAAGACTGGTCTCACTAATCCAGCCAAGATTGCATCAACAACTTTAGAATTGTTTCCAAATTGTTTTTTTATTCAGATATATGGGAGGAGATTGTGGATATTTATATCATGTTTCTACATACATCCAAACATCTAGTCCTATATCCAGTATATGGCTTCTCATCCTAATTCTCCAGAATGAATAATATTCTCCATTGAATATTGGAACTTTGGAGGATGTTTTTATTTGTTGATCCATAGTGATAAAAGATATCTCTTCAAGTGTTTAAACTTTTAGTGAAGATCTCGCTCTGATACTAATTGTTGGAATATCAAGCAATACTAGGAGGGGGGGATGAATCAGTATTAATCAGTCTATTTAAAATTTAATTACTTAAAAAAATCAAAAATAAAATAGAACACACAATATTATCATGGAATCCCAATAGGGAAAACCACCAATGCTCTCTATTCTGCAAAATTATATTTACAAATAGTTTTTTTCCTACAACTACAGACAAGGATGCTACTACACCCTATTTACCAGCAACTACTAGAAGGAGGCTACGACCCCCTATTTTATTAGCTATTACTGAATGGATTCTATGAAACCCTATTTACCAGCTACTACGGGAAGGATGATACAGACCCCTACAAGCTTTGCATCATGTCCTTGCGACTCCCAACCACACTTACATGATAATATGACCTCTGACTTCTATACACGTAAGGATCTTCCAATTGAATTCACATAGACACTTGTATGAAGGGTTAAAGCTTTGCGTATATACCCTCATCCATGCCTCTTGATCTAATAGTCATGTATCCTCATCATGACTCTTCACAAGAAAAAACTAATTCAAAATTACCTCTTTGTTTTAACTTGTGAAATTATCAGTGAGACTTTTGCGACAACCTTTCTGCAACAACTTTTCCATAATTACCTTTCTGCAATTACCTTTCCATAATTACCTTTCCATGACGACCTCTCTGCAATGACCTATCCACAATTACCTTTCCGCAAATAAAATTTCTATAATTAACCTTCTGCGGCGTTATTTCCGCAATCATCCTTTATGAAATCTGCGAGAACTCCTTCCTTCCACAATTGTGGATTGCAGGTTTTGACTTTTCTCATAAATGCTTTCACAATCGCAGGTTGCAGGTTTAAACTTTTATCGAAATTGCTTCCGCAAGTTATCTTCCGCAATTGTGGATTGCAGATGTGCTTTTCATGACTTCCGCAAATTTCTTCCATGATAGTATTTCCATGACTTTAACAATATTGAACCTTGGCATTGCAAAAACTATTCTATACCATTGATCTTTCTCTCTCTTATGATCTGGGTCGTCCAAATATTTACTTCATGGAAACTTAGCATTATAATGCTTTCGACTTTGCTTGGAAAACTGTGATATTTTGGCTCAATCTTTTTGGACTACTTAATCAATGTTGCCTTATGATCTCATGTTAACAACAATGGCAATTTAATCAACAAGATCGGGATGGGTAAGAGGTACAAGCATCCTCTAATGCAAGGGAACTTAAATCCCATCTATTGTAAAATACATGCTTACTATAAATAGCAAAGGTGGGATTGGAGCAGGAGAAGGTGATAAAGTAACAAACTTAGATACAAGGCAACTTATTGGACAACCAGTTGTTGCACCTGTGACAATAAACAAGTGTAATGTTAAGCCTCTTTCCAGGAATTCAGTTTGATTTGAACTAGTTCTTCTTTTTTTCAACTCCACGAATGAGAACTATTTGGTTGTAGTTGGGTATGAGGAATGCCAATTTCTCACCATTGATTCTCGATGGGATATAATAGACCACCTTGCAATTGAAAGTTTTTTGCTAGGCAATTACATTCAACAAATAGCCTGCCTTCCTAGTTCTCAGGTTCAACTCATGGTGGTGGCCAACAAATTTGTGAATATTTATGACTTGTCCCAAGATAACATTAGTCCTATGCATTATTTTACATTAATGTAAGATTCAATTATTGATGTTTTATTAGTACCAATATTATGTGATCAACTAGTTTTCTTTGTACTATCACAACATAGCATGTTGTATAGGAAACAAATAGAAGTAGAAGGTTATATTGGAGCTCAAGTTTTAACAGTGACTATACAACTCCAGTGTATAGATGTGTAGTCAAAAGGTATATATTTGTGTTTCACATCATCCTACATATTACTTTTCCTCTCTTATCATTATGGTTCAACTTTGATTGGACATTTGAATCCTGAATCGACATCTATTAGAAAAGTATCAAGTGTTCTTGAGGGTGATCAAGATGGTCAATTAAGGATTTCTAGGCTACATCACTGGAAGAAGTTTCCTGAAGGAAGTGGTTTTTTTCCTTCCTCTCTAATTTGAATTCGAACTCTCCACTAACTATGCCTCTTGTTCCTATTGGAGATATGTGCACCACTTTTGTGATTTCCTAGAAGCTCAACTTCTGCATGGGTTGGCATTGCATCTTACAGGCCTCTCTCTCTAAGGAAAACATCAATTATCTTTTGTATATGACGATGGTAGTTTTCTTGTATTCTCATTTGGAATGGGTGGAACTTGAGGATTGGAATTACTAAGACATCATTGCAACATCAATTCAGAGCAGGTGAAAAATATAAGCCTTGGCATCCTCAGTAATATGACAAATGTTGATATCAACCCATAATTTCCATTGGACTTCTTTGAAAAGACAATTTTCATTACTATTGATATTAATCTAGGAGGTAATGTTATTCATAACAATGATTCAAAAAAATTTAAGCTTAATCTAGAATTATAAGAAGGATTCTTAGAGAGCCATAGCCCTACTGGATTTCAGTTTTGTGCACATATCCTTCAATCATATTTTTTTCTTTGATAATTAAATCATAGTTTGGCTTGCTTTGATGTAGTTCTTGTAATATTGAATTATTTTGGTGATTTTCAAGGATTTCTCACTGAAGGCCTTTCAGGGGTATGAAAATATCAAACAAAATAATGGGGATGAGGTATATATACATTAAGTTGGAGATTTGAGGATTCTCCTTTGTATGTTTAATTGCATTATAATTAAACATAAATTCAAATTATTTCTACAAGTCCATCACGCAAAATTAAAGCAAACACTTCCTAAGATACCAAGATAGGAAACTTCAAGGTTCCATCAGAATTGAGTAAGCAAGATTTCTCAAAAGAATGTCCCTAAATTCTCAAGACAAATATCAAAATTTCCTTATTTTAGATTCACCAAGGTAACAAGAAGATTCACCATCCCGATCGGCAATTTAGTTAACAAGATCGGCAATTTAACTCATGCACTCCACTATATTGTTCTTAATGCCCTTCTTAAGCCTAGAAAATAGTTTTCTTGCATGTTAGTAGTAGCCTAATAGGTAATCTAGTAGTGTTGTTGCTTTGTTAGTTATTTGTTTGGCTGTGCATATTCCATTAACTATTCATGTACAACGTTAGAAATGTATAAGTCCATTCACCAAAAGGTGTAACATAGAAATTTATATGATGAAATAAAGCATGTTTTTTTTATGACTATAAATGCATGAATGGAGGAGGAGGTGGTGATCATGAAATAATTTGTGTAACATAACTGAAAAAAAATGGCAAAGTCGTTGAGTACTCTCCAATCAATCCCTTCCCAGCCAAGCCATTCTGTATCAATATTAGAAAGAGGAGATTTTCCTGCCACTTTTGACTTTCTATTGCCTATCCTAACTCCTGCCCAAGTGATTCTAGAGAGACAATAGAAAGGACAAAAACAATAGCGTGTTACAGTTTTTAATGTGCATATCCTTTGCTATCCATTAAATACTCAAAGGCATGTATCGATCATTTTTACCATTATAGAGCACTATGTAAGTTATGATCTCAAATTCTTAAAGGGTGCAAGATCAAGGGAAGAGCATTTGCCTTACAAGCAGGAGGTTGGTGGTTCATTTCCTATGTTCCGTAATGATATTTCAATATCGGTTAAAAATGACTAAATTGGTGACCAAAAAATGAGAGATAAGCGACTAAAATTCGCATATAAACAACCAAATGACAATTTTTGTGGCTAATTTTTGGTCTCTTATCACACGACCAAAAATGTGTTCCTATTTAGTTTGGTCATTTATAGCTTGTCTTGTGGTCATTAATTTCATCATATTTTTTTCATTGATTTGGTAGTATATTTGGTCATTAATTGTGACAATTAATGACCAAATATACAACCAAATCAATGACCACAAGACAAGTTATAAATGACCGAACTAAATATGACCACATTTTTATTTGCGTAATAAGATACCGAAAATTAGCCACCATTGATCGCCAAATCAAAAGTGGTCATTTATATACGAATTTCGATCTTTTTTTTGTCATTATCTCTCCTTTTGTACCAGCGAATTATTCACATAAGGTGTGCCATGTGTATGTACAACGTGTAACCTCAACCGCATAAGTGATTCGATATAATCATAGTCCTTCTGCCCCTGACTACCACCTGCCATTGTATTTGAATATCCAAATGTGTAATTAAACTGGCATTAATTCAAGAGAGTTAAAGCAACCTGACACATAGATTGCCTTTAATAATTTCACTCTCTTTCTCTCTCTCATATATATATATATATATATATATATNAATCCTTAGGATATCCTATGAGGAACATATCTTTAGACAACCAAAGAATTTGACTACCAAAGTATCATTACAACCCCGACACATACAAACTACATATCAAAAAAACTTTGAGATGAATATTCCATTTTCAATTCAAACAAAAAATTTAGTTAACTTTTTTCAGGATAACAATGTGTTTATCAATTTAAGATGCACCTATGTGTTTGTAATGATAAGAAGCACTGAGGCGGAAAAAACAAACCGAGTCGATTATGAACATTCACAAAAATATTACCTAAATAAATTTTTATCTATATTTGTTATTAGATATTTCTATATGCATTTTTCATTATTGTAAATTATGTGCATGTAATATAAACCAGTACATCGGTGCTTCCATTTAGTAATAGCGCACCGATAACAGAAAATTATATAAAAATTAAATGGAAATGTTTCTTATATATTTATTTTTGTATTATGTCTATTCGGTACGCTACACGGTATATAGCGCATAGGTGCTCTATAACTCAAAGAGCACTTGAAAATCGAAAATTAAAATGAAAAAAAATGGCTGATTTTTTATTTTTACAATTGAACAAAGAGCACGTTTATTTTTCGAAAATATAATTTGATTCGAAGTTTTAAAAACTTAAAACCTAATCAATATTTCATTATTTTGCCAAAATTTTGAGGGAAGATTTTTGCAATACAAACTTGTCAGGGAGGATTCATTATTTTTCCAAAATTTTGAGGGAAGAGTTTTGCAGTACAACCTTTTCGGGGAGGACTGTAGACCAACTGAATTATTCATCAGATCAGAAATTGAAAGGTATTGTGTATCACTCAAAAATATGCATAAAAAAATTATAATTTTACGATTGATCTCAATAACAATAAAAAATATTATTTGTTTGTGTTCTTATTAAGATTTAAAGTTTTACTATTTGTATTCCCTTTTTTTAGGTGGATACAAATTTTCGCCTTAGTTTTTATATCCATCTATCACTTCACATTTAGGGATTTTAATTTTAAGGACTTTAGACTTAATGAGACTGTGCTTCTATAGATAAGTTGTTTGGCATATGATACAAGGAGGCCACTCATTGTATGATTGGATCCCAATCCTTATCTAACGTGTCAGTTTTTTCTAAATAATGCTTTAGGAATTTTAGGTGCAACCTGTTACAATATCAAGAACCAATGCGCTTGTTTTGTAAGCAAACTGATATCCCACACAATTTTTTTTAAAAATTGTGCAAAAAATGATGTGTTAATTAACTAAGATGCACCGGTGCGTTTAAAATCAACATACTGCACCAAAAATTGTTGTAAAATATTGTTTAATATATTTCGTGGCATATAATTTATTTTTATTTTTTCTTATTTTAGGCGTACATAACCCGATATTTCTTTTTACAAACATTAAATTTTCTTTAAAAAAAACTTTGTTTCTGAGAATAAAAGTTCCTTTTTTTTGTAAGTAACAGTAAAATATATTAATATACAAAAATAGGTACAAACAAAGTGTTCTTAACACTTGTCCAAATCATGGTAGGGCATAATCTAGAAATTCTTACATTTGTAATGAACTTTCCCTTGAAGAGGGAGATCAAGTTTCTACTGTCCAAAATTAACAGAGTAGTATCATAAACTAACAGGATGACTAAAATTAAAACAAACACAAAAGATAAAATCAAGACCATGGTCCTTATGGATTTTTCCAAGGTACCTCAACGATGGGGTACGACCTGAAATAGTCATCATCATCCCTCGAGAGGTGCGGTTATGGTTCCCGGTGTGGCTCCGTGGCAGGAGGAGGAACCAACCTTTTTTGTTGGATGATAGTCTACATGCTCGTTCCTTCTTTCTGTTATGGTGCCACCACATTGATAAAGGATTCAACTACGCATCCTATGTGCTGAATGTCCGATTGCATGTCCTTTGCAGGGTTTGGCTGGTTTAGGCGTTCGAAGAAGTGTTTTGAGTCCTGGAGTTGTCTGAGCCATCGGAGGTCGAGGGAGGGGGAGCGTGGTCACGTTCCCAGAGCAATTTTGCAAGCATGTTCTTCATTCTCAAATAGTGGGAGAGTCATTGACACAGAGGTTGCATGGTGCAATGGCAACCCACAGCTTCTACTTCCCAATCGTCAACTACCCTATGCACGTCGAGGGGAATGGGGGCAATGTAATATACAAAGATAGAATGTCATAAGGTCACCCTACTTATAGCACCCCTAGAGCTTCTACCTCTATGTGGAGCGGCCTTGAGCCTGATAGGAATATTTGGTGAGCGGTTGGAAGGCTAAATAATTCTGGAGCAACCAAGGAGCTTGTTGGTATTTCTATTCCCTTAAATTTCTCCATGGTTTAAAGGCCAGATAACACTGGAGCGACCACAGAAACAGGTAGAAATAGTTTGTTGGTGGTGGATCAAAGATTGTATAGATCCATTAAACATGATGACCAAGAGGCCAAGGCTAAGGATGACGACCATTAAATGTTTTTTTTTTCCATGGAGAAGGCCATCCAGGGTGACCAGAGGTATCAAAGCAGGTGTTGTGCAGGCTGGAGTTTGCATTGGAGTGATCTTCTAGAGGGAGGAAAGCGAGGTTATATTGGCGACAAGGACAGTTCAGGTAAGTTTCCATTAAACCAAGGTCCTGCCTCCCTCCACGTCAACTCTTCTTGGGACACCCTCATACGGGGTAAGAAAAAAATTACTTATTATCCAATCCAAACTTAAATCCCCTAACATCATAACTAAAAAATATTTAATATCAGTGCGCTTTTTTCTGCGACGCATCGATGACTACTAAATTATGTGATTTATATGTAAAATATATTTAGTATCTTTTGTATTGAATTGTATAGGTTGTATATTGATAATAAAAAATGTGTGATAAGAGTTCAAGTAACAATAATTCCAATCGACACAATGGGATCACATCCACAAAAGCGAAGATGGAAAGACATTTTTAATTTCTATTTGAAATCAACACGTTTGACTTATATATAAGTTTAACAAATATGTATTCGATAATGTGTGTCATGTAAACCCAAAAAATGAGTACGCTCGATAAGATTTTTGCATCTAAGTGCAGAAGAGCATACAAATTTGATGGAAAAATTGCATAATGATGAATCAAGTGAATCAAAAAGTAATATTCAATATGAGTGTCTAATAAATATTTAGTAAAAATATATCTAAGAATATTTGAAAACATGTTTCAAACAATACATTTTACAAATGTTTAATGTTTTGCAGGGACTGGCAGCAAGGTAATGGAATGTTGTCCTAAGAAAAGAAAAATTATGGAATATGTAAATGAGAATGAATTGGTCATTAGCTCATATGTACATATAAATAAATAATTCAACATTAAATAAGAGTTTTCAATTTTTTGTTGCAGAAAATAAAACAAAATAGAACCCATTCAACACATAAGACATGACGACAAGGAAGAAAATGCGTGATAGTAAAGTTTGTGAGTAACTAGATTTTGTTATAGCAACTTAAGATTTCATATTAATTGTAGTCTTTATATTTTATTTTATTTTTTGTATCATCCTTATATGAGACAGGTGTTAATATACAAAGAAGAGTTGTCGAAATATTTTATATGTTGGCGTATAAACAATAAATTGTGGAGTTTGTAAGTATCTATGGTGCTTTACTTCTCTAATTTTTTTAATTAATGGAATGAAAAAAATCATTTATATTAAATATATTAAGTTGTGATGGGGTATAAAAATTGTAGGAAACAAAGTATGAAGTGGAGATAATAGAACATTTGTTGAAAGGAGACATGTGATTTGGTTTTGGAAGAATGGGTATTTCTCAAGACACAATTCTTTCCTTGGTACGTTTTTTTTAAATTTAGATAATGATCATGTATATTATCTATTTTAGCTTGCATTATTTATGTTAATGTATATACACTCATTACACTTTATTTGTATGTTTGTAGATGCAAGTTGAAGATGAGGAACATAATCGAGGAAATCAACAAAACATTCAGACAAATTAATAACCCAAGTCATGCAAATATATCGAGCACTGACAACAATTCTAGACAACAATGATGGTCAATATAATTTGATGTTAATGCAAGTTGTTATGTCTTTTGAAATAGTTGCCTATGAAAATCATGCATTTTGTATAATGTAATGGAGAGAGGCTAGGGCCTTGCATTGTAAAATAAATTCCTCGTCTTTAATATCAATAAGCTCACCCTCCTTGAATATGAGAAGTTCCTAAACCCCTTTTTTGGTAAGGAAATCCACCAAATTGTTCCCTTTTTGTTTGACATGGATCAAGGACAAACCTTCTAAATAACCAAGTCTCCCTCAATCTCTCCAATATGAACTCCATATGCCAGTGAAATGAGACCTTGGAAACTTACTTTCCATTTGGAGGTGTTTTGAAATTTACAGAATGACTTCATATCCACCTTCCATTATTATGAGATTGAATCCCCTTCTTTTGGCCTTAATAATCCCATGCAGGAGGACTTATAGTTCCACAAAGTTATTGGCCTCAATACTAATGAACCCTAAGAAGGACTACATGATTTCACCTTTGTCATTGTGAAACGTACCATGGAAACTTATTATGGACATCCTCTTTTGATAGAAGATTGATGAAACCCCTCGACCCCATGGTCCCATAAAATTGAAGCAAAAGGACAGACGTCCAACCAATGATCAATAGTCTCATTATCTGAGGAGCAAAAACTACATCTCACTGGCCCCATAAATCCTTGTTTCTGCAAGTTTTATCCTATAAGGAATCAACTTTTAACCACTATACAAAGGAAGGAGTACACCTTTTGTAGCAGGGATTTCTCCTTGCTACAGGGGCAGGAATGGCTCCCTTCTGTTTATAGGACAGAAGGGTAGGTTCCTTCTTGTGGAAAGACTAAAAGGAAAAATGGAATGTAAAGAACAGTAATGAAAACAAAGATGGAAAGGAGAGAAATGATGGAGAACTCCTCTGCAAACAATGGGTTAGGGTTCCTCTTCCAATGACTAGCAAACAACTGTTAGAAACTAGAAACCTGCAAAACAAGTTAGGCAATAAACCTGCAAATAAACCATGGATTAGAAAGCAAAGAAATCATTAAACAAAAACAGAAACTAACAAGCTATACCTTCTTTTTGGGGGAATTGGGCCACCATGCCCTATCTTGAAGAAGCACCTCTCTATTGGATGGGGGAGTTATGGCTCAATGGAGATGGAAGAGAGGGAGGGTGGGTGGCTTGAGAGACAAAGGGTCTCAAGGCATCCACGGGCAGCATAATAGTATGCAAGGGAGAAGTGTTATGATAGTGACCCCCCACCCTCCTTTTATAGCTTTTTTTGTGGTTTTATGGTTTTAAGCCCTTGGTCCGGGATTTAGCCCCTTTTTTGGGGATTTTAGCCCCTTCCGCCCTAATTTTAGCTCCTAGGAGAGTATTTTAGGCTCCTTTTTGGGGTTTTTAAGCCCTTTTCTTCATCCTTAAGCATTTTTTAGGGTGCGGGGGTCTAATGGAGGGTCGTGAAGTGATGTCCTTAGATGGTGTAGGTCATGGACAGCTTAGTAAGGGATTTTTTGGGTTAACATATTTCCCCCTGATGTGTGAGGGCAGGAGCTCATCGTATGGACGACGGACATCATAGGATTTGCTGCGGTGAGGTGGTGCTTCTGGGGCTGGGGCATGGTGGCTTTTGGTTTTTGTATTAATATGGTTCCCATCAATGGGTGAGATACAAATAATGCATGACATGTATATGGACGAGGTGGCCATCCCCATGCTCGTGACAATGTCAAAAGAATAATTTGATCTATGCTCTAAAATACAAGAGCCGATCATATACAACTGATGATACAATGATGGTTTCCTCAATGTGAGGCTGAATACAATATTGATCTGGTACATTGGACTGAGGGCATTCTCATGGAATGCTATATCTTCATGACTGACGGTCTGCTGGATCTGGAACGGTACATAGTTGTATGGACTCGTTGATTGAGAGTCAGAGTCTCTGTGGTACAAGTATGTTGCATCAATCATAAATCTATATAGAAGCACTGCTAGGGCTTCTGAACACTGTCTCCAACGCAACCCGAAAATCACAAGGGACATAACCTGTTTAGGTCCCTCCAGTAGACTCATCAATGTGTGAGATTCAGGTGACATCCGGGGTCTTCAACCAAGTATTGTGCATACCAAACCCTGTACGAATCTCAATAGTGTGATGATGTAGTTGGATTCAAGCATGTGAGAAACAACCATCCTGAGAGGCACTAAGGACTCCTCTCAAGTGGTCCAAGGAACCCATCAATGAGGTTAATGAAACCAAGATACAGGGACCTCTGGGTCTATCCTCTGAAATATATGTGTTGTCGTCGACAGAGGGAGACCTGCCCCTAGTCAAGGCAATGATGTTTCCTTGACCAAGAGCATGAGGGAGATAACCGAAAGGTGTGAGGCAATTTGTGGACTGATCCACTGAATGGGTGGGGGGGGAGGGGGATGGAAATAATTGAACAGGGGTAGGGGGAGTGTGGTGGACTCAAACTTCCTTTGTTCAGAGTATGACGGTAGGGTGGACCAAGCAGCAAATGAAACTTGACTCATGGGAATGGGATCACAGCTGTAATACTGAGAATGTCACTACGGATGGGAAATACTTGGAAGAGGTGGACACTTTTGATATTGATGGGATCCAAGGAAGACACATTGCATAGTACTCTAAACTAAGGCGACCCAAAGGGGCAATGCTGCCAAACTATTTTCTGTGGGGTGGTGTCTAGGGACACTGTTATGGTACGATCTTGTGGATTTTTGGCGAGCCCGAGAAGGTAAATGCTTGATGGTGCTTTCAATTTTAGAGAGTTTGAAAGCACGAAGAAGACTCTAGGGGGGGATATTTTTCATTGGTAGTCTCCTGTGCCCAAAAAAGGAAAAAGGATAAAAGTATACATAGGAGAGCTCGCCCATCCTGTAGGGGATGAGATACTTCTTTACCATTGGTAGTCCAATCAGGCCGGAAAATGTTAAACCTATACTGACTGGACAGTCATTCTGATACTTTTACGAGCATGAACGAAACCAAGTTTGTTCGGAAATATTTTCTTGATGAGAAGGCTGGAAAAGAGCTTAACGACAACCCATGGTGAGCTTTTTCGTAAAGTGCGGCCCCTCTGCCCAAGAAAGCATAAAAGTATGCAGAGGGGAACGGTCTTGGATTGAATACGCCAAGGTGGTCCTTTTCAATTGATGGTCTACGTGGTTTGCAAAAGGAGGTAAACAAGACGATGTAGACTCCCTTTCCTATACATTAGCGAGCGGGAAAGGAAGCAGCTGCGCTCGGCTATCTTTTCATTGTTTTAAGGAGTCAGAAAAGAGCTTAAACGAAAATCCAGTGTGGTCAACCGATTGTGGTGGCACAAGCGGTGCCCCATGTTGGGACGGTGGAAAGAGGTTCAAAGGTCATCCACACAGTATGGATGTAGCAGAAGGCTCTCAAACATAGCAATACATGCGTGGGATAGATCACAGCAGAGGCTCGCGAGTCGGTGCGGCAGAGGCATGCAAATCGAGGTGGCTCTCAAACAAAGGTCAGGAGAGCATGTGTGTGTGTTGCGGTGGATGGACTTGACTACATCCAATGTGAGTGCAAATCTGGGGGCAGTTACATGCCAAATACGTACAAGAAAAGAAAATCATTTTGTGGACAATGGTCCAAAAGTCCACGTAAGGTGCGGTGGATGAAGAAGACAACTATGTGTTAAAATACAAAATAAAAGTAAAAAATGACATTCCTTAACGGGAGGTGGCCTGAAAACTCGCATGAGTAGCGATCGAGAGGTGTGATACAAGTACAGGTCCGTAGACACTCGCATATTTATGTCATGGCTCGTGAATCGAGGTGACTTGTGGGAAATGGTCCCAAAATTAATTTATTAAACATGAGACGATGGTCTCATAAAGAGATAGAGGGTGCAATTCTGAAACTGGTGGCACAAATGAGGTCTCACGAGTCGGTATGGTCATGTTATTTCGATCGAAAGAAATTAGGTCGAATGGGGCCTATATAAGGGTGGGGTCCACTTGATGAGGTATCATTGTCACTGTTCATTGTGGATTTAGATAGGTGGGCCCTAAATCTTCATTTGCTGATTTCTCTTGATCCGAACGACGGTTTCGGGTGCCGCAACTTGCAAGTAAGAGCTCTCACTGAATCTCATCTTTTTGGTGGTTTATTTTCTAGATTTGGTCACCCGGAGGCCCCCCATGAGCAGTTTGGGGTTTCATGGAGACAAGTTGCACCTTTCGAAGGAAAAGGTGAACCATGGTAGCCTCTATGGAGCAATTTTGAGTGCCCTGGGCGCTCATTTTTCCCAAACAGGTGTGACTTGGCCTCTTTTGGGTGTTTTTTTATGATGGCAGTGGCTCACATCAGGGTTTTTGCTTGTGCAAGATGGCTAAGATCAAGTGGCGAGAAAGAGACTGCAAGAGTCTTAGTGATGCAGCCTTACGAGACAAGAATATGAGAGATACATTATCCCATTGCGGATTGCTGAAGTTTATGAGGATACCCCTCATGCAGATCTTACGTTTGCTGATTCAAACACTGGTGAGTTTCTGGGATGCTGATTAGGAGGTGTTCCGCTTTCAGGGCCAGTGTATCGAGATTACGTTGGCAGATGTATACTTTCTTACTAGGCTCCCTGTGTTGTGAGTGTTTGGTGACTTGACACTTGTGTTGTCCCAGAGGGAGACATTGGAGGAGTTGTGCGATCAACACTGTTATGCTACGGCATACGTGCATGGCTCCTATATCCTAATGTATGACATCAAGGATTTGTTGACACGGGTAGTGGCAACCTTATTGTAGTGTATCTTGGGTTCCACGAGAAGCCACAAGATCTCTAGCGGGAAGCTTCAACTAGTAGAGCGTGCTATAGGTGGCATGTACTATGCATGGGGCCAGATGTATCTACAGGTTGTTCGGCGTCAGCTGACCAAGTCGAAGACTTCTGGCACTGGTTTTTGTTTTGGCTCCTTCCTGTGTGCTTTATTTTTTGACAAAGTACCTACACTTCATCCTCATCGAGCTGTGCAAGACAGTGGTCCACGGGAGCCCCGAATGTACAGATGGTGTCAGATGATGATCTGAGAGGGTGGCGGCAGAGTGGGACGCTTTTTTACTACGGAAGTGTTGGAGCAGTGGCACCAGCTTCCTGTAGTGATTGAGGAGTACCTATATGCAGGTATGGACTACCAGGGATACCCTAAGATGCCCCGACCTCCTGGTCAGGCCTGGGGACCAGTTGGTATGTATGCATGATGTTTTTATGTTCATCTTTATACATAGTGTATTTGAGCTGATTCGTAGCTTGTATTATTGATGTATGTGGATTGATGGTGTCCTTGTTTGTATATTCAGATATTGGTCCTCGCCCACCACCCGGTCATCGGAGGTAGGTCTTTACCATAGCTCCTGTGGCAGTTCCTGTTGGGAGCTCCCATAGGCAATGGCGGGAGATGGATGGAATGCTGCCGTATCTAGAGCGGCTTGCTACTAGAGTCTCAAATGATGGCTGGCAGCATCTGAGTAGTGAGATTATTGCTGCTATTCACAACCTTCCTCCAGAGTGGACTAGTGTGATGAGGAAGATGGAGATGGCTTGTGAGCATTTTCGTTGGGCGGTGAGAGGTGATCTTCCTACAAAGGATGAGTGCTCTGAGGAAGATGATGACACCGAGTCAGATGACGAGTCTGAGTCGGATTAGTAGCCTAGTGCATTGTTGCAATTAGGGTTTTTTTTCTCTCTATGTCTATCCTGCTGAGAAAGCATATGTGGCTTCTCATTTTGTATTGGACATGTTTTGGACATGCGACTGATCGATTTATATATATATATATTTTGACACACGTGGATGCGCTTTTATGGTTTTATTATGTGATTCTTTTTATGATGCTGTGGAATGGAAATGCCTATGTGATGTATTATTACACTGTGTGTGTATTTTTTAGACATAATTATACATGATGTTATGGTTGTATGTTTCCTATATGTGGTTGTGGATGTGCCAATTTAGACCATTTGATCTGTGACACTATTGAGGTTTCTGGGAACATGTGTGAATGTGATGGATTCAAATGTTCTAACCATCTGTTTAGTGTGCAAGTACTTTCTAAAGAGGCATCGATCACGTACTCGATAGTGGTTGTTCAACTGAGAAACAAGCAGCTAGGAGTCTAAGAAGACATCGAGATGGTGAATGCCTAACTGAAGAGTGGCACCCAAGAGGCCATTTACACCATCATATTCAGCCTATTTGTTGGTTGCGGTGCCCACGCATATTTCATCGATGTGGATCAACTCGTGCGATGGGGAGTAGATGACCCATGCAGCCAAGGCGAGGTTCGGAGACCCTCTACTTGCTCCATCCATGAATCCCATATACCGGTTTGAGGTGTGCTCCATTTGAAGCAATGAGAGGAAACGATACATAAGACTCAATTTTGAAAAATGTGTAAAACAAAAAATGGAAAGACTATAATACAAGTAATAACGTTGTCACTCAAAGGGGTGACATTAGAGGGAAAGTCATTTGGAATTTCTAGGGATCAGCGGTCATTCCTTTGTGTGACATGATGAATCCTTGTAGACGGCCCGTGGGGACACAGAAAACACACTTGAAAGGGTTCAATCGGATTTCGTACTTGCGACATCGTAAGAACACTTGTCGCAGGTTGTCTATGTGTTGTGTTTGCTTCTGCGACTGCGTGATGAGGTTGTCGAAACAAACACAAATAGTGTGAACAAGGTCACGGATGTAGTATGGCATGGCCCATCGGAAGCATTTTTTAGGCCAAAGGGCATGACTCAATATGTGAATGTTCCCCATGGGGTTGCAAATGTCGTCTTATAACGGTCTTCTTTCCAGATTTGGATTTGGTTATATCCGGAAAAACCGTCCATGAAGGAAAAGGCCTCATGTCTGGCGCACGCATCGATGATTTGATCGATGAAAGGTGTGGGGAAGTTGTCTTTGGGACATGCCCCATTGAGGTCGTGAAAGTCTGTACAAATTCGAATGGTACCCTATTTTTTATTCATAGGAAGAAGATTAGAAACCCAAGTGGTGTATGCAATGGGATAAATGAAGCCGGCTGTGCACAGCTTCTCTATCTCAATTTTCACCGCAGCCACTTTGGATGGATGGATTGGTCATTGCTTTTGGTGTATGGGATCCACATCAAGCCATGTGTCGATGTGGTGTTCCATGATGGATGGATCTAAGCCAGTGATTTCTGTGTAAGACCAGGTGAAGATGTCACGGAATTCTTGGAAGAGGGCTTTGGAGGCATCGACCTCTTTCATGGAGCAAGATTCCCCCAGCATGATTTCTTCAACAATCTCAGAATTGTTTAAGATGTCGATTTTAATGGTTGGCAAAATGGTTGCCATATTCCCTTCTTCGATGGCATCTGGTTTTGGGATGGGGTTCATGAACCAATCGACCTTCCCATGGATGAAATCTTTGGTCTCCACGGAAAACTGGTCAGACTGCGACACAAGTTCTTCAGGGAGGAAGAATGAGCGATGGTGCATGTCGCCCCATGGGTATTCCGAGGTGTTCAGAGCTTCAAGTATCTCCTCATCGTTGTTGAAGAAATGAAGTGACAGGTCTAATGGACCGTCGTTGGAGGTGGAGATAAGCGGGTCAGTTGAACTGGACATCATGTAGATGGACATGGTGTCTGAAGAAGGCAGTGGGGGGTGCACTTCTTCGATCAAGGTGATTTTAGACTCAGGGAAATGTTGACGGAGGTCAGCTAGAGCCATTCAAAGTTCAGGCAGGTCTTGGCAATGGTGAGAGTAATGTCCATACAAACCGCAAAGGGCGCAAGCATGGTTTGTTCTCAATGCCTTGTTCCTGACTATTGGTGCGGTTGGGAGTTCAACCACAGGGATGTTTTTGTTTATATCCATGGCATCCAAATGCACATGGATCATGGGGATTTCAGGGAAATTCTGAGTTGGATGGCCCTATTGCTCGCAGATGGCGCAAGGCGGGACTTGTCACGATTCTACAGTGGCTTTGGCATTCTTGCCCCTGGCCCTTTTCGGGTGGGGCGGTGGGAGTGCAATGGTTGGCTTTTGGAGGCTAGGTGGAGGGTGATACTCCACCATGATGGGTTGCACCGAGGTTAAAACAACCTCGGGCATTACTGGTTGAGCCGATGGATCAAGATACCATACCGGAATTCCCAATGTAAATTTGGGTAGGCTTAAGGTGGCCATTACCGGCTTGCTCAGAACCCCAGGTGGGGGAAAGAGGAAGGGAATCGTGTGGACTATTGATGAGCCCATATAACTCCCTACTGCTTGCATGTGGGGATACGGTTGTGGTTGCGGCTGCGTGAAATGCTGCTGCTGCAAGTGATGTTACGGCTGCGGACGATGTTGTGGTTGTGGTTGGGGCTGCAGCAACGGTTATTGTTTGGGTGCAGCAGTGTTGGATGAGACCATGCACAAGTACGCAGTTTTATTTTGTGTCAGTGGTGGTGACACAAATAGGAAAGGAGTTGTCATGGTGGTATCGAAAAACAACCCAGGACCAATGGAGCGGCTGGTGTGTTGTCAACCATAGTGTTGATTGCAGGGATGACATTGGCATGTGTGGTCGTCCCTTGCAGCTCAATGGTGGTGATGGTAGGGATAATGTTGGCGGGTGTCGTTAACCCTTGTGGATCATGATAAGTGAGTTGATCAACCGTCGCAATATTCCCTTCGTGGGGGAACATCATGAGACGAAATACAGTTGATGCGACTGCACTCATGGCATACATATAACTCTTTCCAAGGAGAAGGTTATAGTCCAATTGAGCGTTGACGACCTATATGTCGATCAGCACTGTCTTCCCAGCTAATGTGATGGGGACATGGGGGAGGATTCCTTGGGCCTTAGTGGGATGTCCATCATAAGCCCACATAGTTGTGGAGGATGGTTGCAGAATTGGTGACCCAAGTTTTTTCCAAACCAGGGTGGACATAATGCATGTAGATGCCCCCTCATCTACTATGCACCAGTGCACAACCAAGTTTCGAATAGATATCAGGCTTTGGATGGTGATGGTCGATGGCATGTGTGGTTCTCCATTCTCCATGTCAAACGTGATCAACTTGGATTCGGAGGGGTCTACGGCCCCAAGGGTGGATAGTAACACTTTCCACTATGTTGGGCATGTTTTGAGTACCTCCAGAGCGGACATGGCTGTTGGTGTTTGGGCTAAGTCATCCACAATGCTATAGCTGACAATAGCTCTAGCTGTGGCATTGTTTGCCACTCGGTGTATGGGGGGGCGGGGAAAAGGGGGTAATTGAAGAGGTGTGCTGACCAACTTGGACGTAGATGTCGCTGATGTGTCAGGGGGTTCGGTGGTGGTACCGTACTGATTATGTCTAGTTTGTAAGTTGACCTCTTCAGTCATCATGGCTAGCAGGTGGTGAACACCTGTTTCTGCAGTGGGAGGTGTCCCCGGAGCGTTGGGATTGGTTTGGGGAGGGGGTGTTGTTGCCACCAACCCTTGGACTAGTAGTGGGTTTTGAAGCACCATGGGGGGAGTTCCTTGTGGTGTTGGGCTGGGTTGGGCTTGATTTGCAGTGTTAGCATCCTGTTGAACCTCATTCTGAATGGCCTGCTTAGCTCAACCCATGAGGGGAAACTCGAATGTGTAGTGCCCATAAACATCACAGAGTGTGAATGATTGGTTTGTGTGCAACGGGGTGTTCCATCTTGGTGTGTTTGGTGATGGGGGGTTTTGAGATGGTTGGTTTACCATGGCATTGTTGGGAGGGTTTGGTTGTTCACCGCCTCCCTGTGGTTGGTTGTTTCCTTGGTTTTGGGGTAGATTATTTATAGCTTTCCCTTATTGATTGTTGGGGGCAGGCTGGTTGGGATGGTTTTGTTGTGCAAATACTTGTCCCAACGGAGCGGGTGGAGCGGTGGCGGGGGCTTGAACTGCTTGCACTAGTGGTGCATAGTAGATTTGTGGGGGTGGCGGTGCCAAAAATGTGGGCATTTGCCCCACGTACTGCTGTGTTGGCCAAGCCATGGCCTGAGCCTGTTGCGGTGGTGCAGGCTATGCGTAGGAAGTTGTTGCTCCAGACTGGGACATCATTCTAGCGTAGTCCGGAGCTTGGTTTTGGTAAGCAACATTAGCAGTGTTGCTTGGTTGTGGTGTAATGGAAGGTGGTGTCAGACGATGCTATGGCTGTTGGGAGACCGTGCCTATGATTTCGTCCGCAGCATGAGATGCCCCTGGTGCGTCGTGGTAAGAGGTGCTTGCACGGGGAGTGTCTGGGGTGACAATGTACAGGTATCCAGATTGAGCATAGATGAGGTTAAACTGTTGAGATTTCAGTATGGCCTCTTCTTCGGATTGGGGACGTTCAGATGCGAAGTCCTTTACTATGGGTGGGAGAAAGGTTTTAAGGAACCAATCCAAGAAGATCCTGTCACCAAGTTGTATTTTACATAGGCTACGGCATCGCCGCCACTCATGGATATGGTCAGTTATATGAGTGGCAGTGTTTTGACGGCAGGATAACAGGATCTCCACCCCCTCGTCATATCTGATGGGGAGTTGGAAATACTATAGGAACATGAAGGCTAGGGAGTTGAAATCAAGGTACTTGGCTTGTGGCAACTCAATGTACCATTGGGCCGCAGCACCTGTAGGGGTGCGTTGGAATAGCCTCAACTTGATGGAATCATCTACGATGTTGTTGGATGAGCACCATAGATGGAATTTCATAATATGGTTTTGGGGACATTCCCCTTCCTTCCCTTCAGACTTGGGGATGTCTAATGGCAGCTTAGTTGCCATGGGTGGCCAAAAAGCTTGGTGGCGGATGGGGTTGTTTGTTAATCGAGCCAAATCAGGCAGGTTAAGATGAGCCATGAATGGCAGATTTGACCCCATGTTGATGTGTGATGGAGCTACGATGGTGATGGGATTTGCAGGTGCATAATGCATCTGCACAGCTGGGGGCACTTGTGGTGGCACCATTGTGGATGGGCCAATGCCCCCAAGTGTTGTGGGGGGGACAGTATGGGTGGCTAAGACATTTCCACCATGTATGATAGTAGGGGAAATATAGGTGGATGGTCTACTGCCCCCCTGTGTGGTAGGAGGGGCAGTGTGTGTCGAAGGGCCACTGCCCCCATGTGTTGCAAGTGGGCCAGCTTGGTTGGTCACTATAGGTGGTGGAAGTTGACTGATGACAGTTTGCATGACTATGCCTGGGCCACCTGCAGAGTTATTAGTGACAAGTTTTGGTGTGGACATGGGTCCACTTGCTATGGTTATGGCGAAAAATGGATTCGGGTTGGCACCATCCATGGGGCTTGATGGTGCAGTATGGAGGTCTGGTTCAGACTGATATGGATCTGAACCTAAATCAAAGGTTGTCTAGCCTTCTGATGGAGTGGTAAATTTCTAAGAACGGTTTCGAAGGTGCCAGTTGAGTGTTTTGAATTCCGGTGGTTCGCCTCTTAGGCGTGAGGAAAAGCATGAGGGATCAATTGTGTTAAATTTTTATCAAACTTATAGGAATGATGTTTGGACCTCAGCTTCAGTGGCTTCCTATTGGTTGTAGGTGGTCACTCAGCCACCAAGACTGCCAGAAGATAGCACTTGGATTTTTCCTCACAGATGTTTCTACTCAATCGAAAGGGGTCGTTGCCCGTTTCACTTGGCAATTCCTCTCAGCGGCCAGCTACTTTGGGGTTCCTGTGGTACTCCTCATAATGAATTTCTAGGTAGATCCCAAGTACTTCCCATAGTTGAAGTAGTCAGGGACTTATGTCCTCAAAGACTACAGATTGTTTGAACTGAGTGTAAATTAATAAATTTTAAGGCTCTCTCAGCGTCATGGACTGAGTTGGGTTGATTACTTGGTATGGTGTATTTGTTTGTTTGTCTTTCTAGTATTTGGTAGCTACAAATAGTTTATGACTTCATTATATTGTGGTGGAGTTCATGTCATTATGTATGCAAGCATTGAGTAATCAAAAATTTGTAAACAAATACAGTTTTTAACCGTGAATGTTTATGGCCTAACTAGATGACTACCTCACACTAATATTCCTCTTGAACCAAGAGAAGGTGTTGAGCTCTCAACACAATGGGACTAATCCCATCCGAAGATCCATAGGTCACCTCCTGGATACAACGTTGGTCAACAAGGAGGACGCTTAGCGCCATGAGAATCCCTCCTTCTCTTACCCCTCTACCTTCCAGGTCATCCGGTTTTAATGGTTTAGAAAAATATTCAATGAAGGGCCTAGGTCTATATGAGCTTGCCCTTCATCATATACCAGAATACCCCGGAGGGTGATGATTGGGTAGAGGAGGAAGGGTAAGCAAGACATTTAGTTTTAGGTTGATTTTAGTTAAGCTACATTCATTTAATTAAGCCATTAAAATTTACTTTGAATTTACACTTTGTTTGTTGATGCAATTACAGGAAATTAAAACAGCAACTGAAATTAAACTAGTATGCTGGACAAAGATGGCTGATCCGCACTGACAGTCCCTATTAAACTGAAATTTAACCCCTATTAAACTAAAATTGAACCTCGGATTGACAGACCGCACATTTTTTATAAATTTGGTGAGGGTGTCACAAAAAAAATTCAGAAACAGGCGAGGGGGTCGCAAATATTTCACAGATAGTCGCGGACTATGTTTCTGAGTGAAGTCACACCTTTCGGGAGATTAAGTGCACCCTCATCCCTTGTTCAAGCCCGATAAGTGCGACCTACCCCAGATTTGGGGTTTTTCTGATCCTGAGTCAGATCCGACCGACAGTAACCTGTATTGTGGCCAAACTAACTCGGATTTTCCCAACAGAGGCTTCAGAAACACTAATAATTGGAAATAAACTATATCTAATCTGAATTTGAAATGAAATTTTAAAAACTAGGGCAAAAATTAAAAAACTTGAAATTTTAAAAATCTGGACCAGGGATCCTGTGGGATCAACCTTGTATGGTCACCAGTTCTGTAGCAGGGATTTCTCCTTGCTACAGGGGCAGGAATGGCTCCCTTCTGTCTATAGGACAGAAGGGTAGGTTCCTGCTTGTGGAAAAATTGAAAGGAAAAATGGAATGTAAAGAACAGTAATGAAAACAAAGATGGAAAGGAGAGAAATGATGGAGAACCCCTCTGCAAACAATGGATTAGGGTTCTGCTTCCAATGACCTGCAAACAACTGTTAGAAACTAGAAACCTACAAAACAAGTTAGGCAATAAACCTGCAAATAAATCATGGATTAGAAAGCAAAGAAATCATTAAACAAAAACAGAAACTAACAAGCTATACCTTCTCTTTTGGTGGAATTGGTCCACCATGCCCTGGCTTGAGGAAGCACCTCTCTCTTGGATGGGGCAGCTATGGCTCAATGGAGATGGAAGAGAGGGAAGGTGGGTGGCTTGAGAGACAAAGGGTCTCAAGGCATCCACGGGCAGCATAACAGTATGCAAGGGAGAAGTGTTTTGAGAGTGACCCCCCACCTTCCCTTTATAGCTTTTTTGGGGGTTTTAGGGTTTTAAGCCCTTTGTCCAGGATTTAGCCCCTTTTTGGGGATTTTATCCCTTTCCACCCTAATTTTAGCTCCTTTTAGGGTTTTAGCCCCTTTTTGGGGGCTTTAGCTCCTAGGAGAGTAATTTAGGCTCCTTTTTGGGGGTTTTAAGCCCATTTCTTCATCCTTAAGCATTTTTTAGGGTGTGGGGGTCTAATGGAGGGTCGTGAAGTGGTGTCCTTAGGTGGTGTAGGTCATCGAGATATTAGTGAGATATTTTTTGGGTTAACACCTTCAGCCAAAGGTTTTCCTCGAAGATATTTTTCCATTTTGGTTGTTGGGAACCATCTCTCCAACTAACTCAAATATTGTAGGCTTCTTTAACATTGAAAAATCATTTTGTTGAATAACCCCATCGAATATTTTCCCACTCATGATTATTTCTAATGCATCTTGCTTGTAATTACCACAAGGCTTGGAAATATTTCCCTTGACATATTTCTCTCCACCAGTTATCAGCAACCATTGACTAAAGTCAAAGCTATGTTGGTTGAATTTCCAGCTGTTCGTGACTTTAGTCCCTTCCCTATATTGAATTCTTATTTGCATTACCTGGAGAGAAAAACCACTGCTTAACAGTGGAATTTGGTGCCCTGAATCATGCCAAAAGTCTATTGGTTCCTTGTTTCTGATCTCCCAAAAATTGTGGTTGTAGATTAGTCCTTTTGCAAGATTGGAAGAATTGCATAACCCACCTCTTGTACTGTTGAAACAAATGAGGGCCTACTTCTTCCAACCACTGGAATATTTGGAATTCCAAAGTTGTCCCCATGGTTCCATGTCATAAGACACCCAGTGCAACCATATTTTAGCTCCCATCACTAAACTACTTTATTTCGGGTCATGAAATCCAAGGCCTCGTTGGGATTTTTAGGACACCCAGATCCCATTTATCACTCATGTCCAATCCTCTCCATAGAAATTTATATTGGATTTGATGAATTTCTTTTAGAACGGTCATAAGTTCTGCCAAATTAAGAGGCCTCAAGCTCCAGTTTGATAGCTTTTGTTTCATCTTATCTAGCAGATCCCTCCAAAAAACCAGATGTACTACGGAGTCAATGAGGAAGGATCCAATATACTTTAATGGAATGGAACTCATTTGAAACCTTACAATCTGTAGGATATTCTATTAAGTGATCCTAGGAGTGTTAAAAAAGAAAATTTGAGAATTTTCTTCATTAACCACTAGACTTGAGGCTTTAAAAAATATGTTTAAGCCACTATTGGTTTCCTTTGCTTCTTGAACCGAGGCATGACCCATTATCATGTTTTCATCCACAAAATTCTGGCGCATTTAATTCAGGGTGATTGAATGGAGAGAAAGACCTCACATTTCTTGGTTTCTCTACATAGTTTTAAACAATCGTCCCAATCCTTCTGCCATAAGAATGAACAGAAAGGGGGGTAGGGGATCACCTTGTATTATACCTCTTTTCAATATAAATAGCTGAGAAGGAACCCCATTTAGTAAGATTGAGAAAAATGCAGAAGAACAGAGATTATATATCCACTTAGCTTAGGCTTCAGAGAATCCAAACACCCTCATAATGGAGAACATGTATTTCTAGCACATATTGTCATATTATTTATGCTTATAAATTTTGATCATCATACTTGGATTCTTTGCAATTTTAAGAGAATGAGTAACCTCATTCACTAAGATGATCCCATCCATAATTTTCCTTCCTTCCATAAAACCAGATTGCTTCATAGAAATCAGGTTGGGAAGTAAGGGTTTTAATCTATTTGCAATAAATTTTATTATAAACTTAAATATCACATTACATAGAGAAATTGGTATGAATTTACGTGGAACATACACCCCTTCACTTTTATGGATTAGGGAAATAAATGTGGAATTAAATGATGAAAGCGCCCCTCCAATATCACGCGATTTTTCCACTATATATATACAACTTCCTCTTTGATAATGTCTCATAAGAAATCTAAAAAGTGTGTTTTGAAGCCATGTGGACCTGGAACGTTCCCGCCTTCCATCTTCCTGACCGATTCCTCCACTTATTCCAATTCAATAAGGTGCATGAGTAGGTCATTTTGAGCTTGAGTCACAAGCAAGGGAATATGTTAGGTTACTTTATCTATCACTCCCAATCTATCCAAAATTGGCGCTGTCATTAGCTCTTTAAAGTGACTAACCAATTCTTCTTCAATTTTCCTATCAGGTTTCCATCTTTTCCCATTTTCTTTATTGATTATATGAATTCGATTTTGATGCCAATTTTGGATTGTTGAGTGATGGAAGAAAGAATTATTGTTCTCTGCCTCCCTAAGTCAATATTTTCAGGATTTCTATTTCCATATAATTTCCTCTTGATTCTCCCTTTCTACTAATTTTTCTCCAACTTGGTGTTCTTCCTTTCTCGTGGTATCATCAAATACTTCCTGCATGCCTTTGATTTAGATTTCCTCCAATCTTTGTTCTAGCTGCCTTTTATCATGAACTATATTCCCAAACACCTCCTTGCTCCACTTTCTTAGCTTCATCTTGACAAATTTTAGCTTTTGTGGGAATTGATACATACATGTACCCATGAGGACTTCAACTTCCTCCCACCATTGTTAAACAATAATTTTAAAATATGGGTGAGAAATACAAAAAAATCAAATATAAAGGGTGTTTAAAGGAACCATCGTCACTTATCCATGATAAACTTATCGTCCAGTCACTATGATCCTCCCCCTGAGAGAACAAGACAATGGGCATACCCCCATTGATTAAGATAGATTCTGACATAAGAAAGCACTCCAACCTGGAGGATATATGCCTCACCCCTCCTTGCCTATTGTTCCAAGTGAACATATGCTTTCCTGTTTCCATATCCACTAGATTCAATCTTTCTATTGTGTCTCTAAACTCATTACGCACCACATCCAGCTATGCTCATGTTCAATGTTTATGTTATTTATCTTATATTCATTTTTCATTTACAATTCAAGATGTCAATTACAATTTACAAGTCACAATTACAATTACAAGTTACTATGTAATATTTAAATACAATTTCACAATAACAACCCGCAATTGTACAATTAAAATCTAAGAAAAATATAATTATATTTACAAATTATTATTTTCACAATAGGGAACTACAATGCATAATTACAATTACAATTAACAATAATTATTAGAGTTACAATTTACAATTTACAATTTACAATTTACAGTCAACAATTACAAAAACAATTACAATTGCAAATTACAAACTATAATCTAAAAATTAAAAATTACAATCTACAAGTCACAATCTGAGATTTGCAATCACCTATGCACATACTTTATGTTTATTAAGTAAGGATAACCATCATAGAAAATATTAGCATGCTTTTGTGGGTGACCAACACTTAGTTGGGTTGTTTTCTTAAGTGTGTTGAGTACATATGTTTTTTACATGGTGAATTAGGTGGTTAGAGTTGAGGGGGGTTAGTGGGTTATGTGTTAGGGGGTTCATGAGTAGTGGGTTAACTAAAGGTGTTTAAGGTTACAATGGTTTAGTGGTATAGGGGTAAGGGGATTAAGGAAGTGGTTTTGGTGTCCCTTATGTGGGATACAAGAGTTTGTGGTATAACTGTATTCCATAAGTCCGACTCCTTTGTGTGCCCTTTAATATGTCCAGTAGCTGCTTATGTGATTTAGGTCCTTACATGGGTTGTATTTCTTTCTAGGTGCATTAGGTGATAAGGTTAGGTGTTTGAGGGTAGTGGGTGATATGTAAAACAAATATAATATATGGGGATTACGTCATAGGGATATGGAAAGTTAGTGTATAGTTAGTGTATTAAAGGGTCAAAATAATAAATTTGGGGCACATGTGTGTGTTACATAAGTGCATTGCCTAGTATCTCCATTAATATCTCTATTGGGTGATTATGCAATTTAGGTGTTTATGTAAATAATTGAGTTTTTCTAGTTAATCATATGTATTTTTAAATGCATTAGGTGGTGTTGGAGTCATTATACAACTTACACACTTTATTTGGTCAATTTTTGCCTAATTACCCACTATCCTAAGTTTAATTGACTTAATTGGCATCAGATGAGCACACCATGACATCAGCATGAGAACACACACGCCTTACTTCAATTAAGGAGGCCAACTAATCCTTCTCCTTCAATCGGGGAGGCTAACTTGGCTTCCTCCTTCAAACAGGGAGAAATTCTGGGGTGATCTGAGTGTCGTAAGTGCACCTAATTGCTAATTGATTGTTGTTTCACCTAAAAATCAGTTAAGTTCGGTTGTAAAGGCGCCTCCATCATGAAATTGTCTATTTTGAGCTGATTGGGATGAATTGGAGTGAACTAATGCGCCTCCAACCACTTTTGATGACCACTATCACTTCAGTTAACTTCATCAAAGATACTTGGAGTTAGTGATGTGCTACCACCTACTATTTGGCATGCAGTGACATGTGTCTGAGTTACATTCAGTTAGACTCAGTCATATATTACACTATGATTCAGTTAGGACTCAGTGTGAGTCAATTATGGCTAGATTAGTGGTTAACTATGTGTGTCTAGTGTTGCTGACATTCAGTTAAGCTACACCCATCCATACAATTCGAATGACCTCCTAGTGAATTCGCATTGGTTTGGAATTCATGCATTCTCCATGACATTGTATCGTATCATTCATTGTATTATTGAATATACAGAGTTGCAACCTCCTATTGCAGTACCGTTACATCATTTCATGTATAATTTGTCTTGAATCTCTTTTGAGTATGTGCTTTGTCTCAAGATTGTTGTGACGGAATTAATATGGTATCAGAGCCACGATGGGACGAATATATTCTTCAAGAAAAACATGATTTTTTTCGGATCTAGCATGCAAAATTGAGCAAAAGCTCAAACTCTAGCACTGCACCAGAAGTTGAATGTTTGTCACTTAATACCTCAAGTAAAGGAATTGTTTATCAACCTTGCTTGATCAATTATGCTAGGTGTGATGAAAACCTGAAATGTGTTGGTTGTCCGACCTTACGATGACTTTATTGTGTTGATTGCAGGTTTTTACAGGTTCTTCACTGCATTCACTATAGCAGCTCCATGGATAATTCTCTAGATCCTCTCGCCTTCTTCATTTGCCACCAATGGAAGAAGGATATGGAGATTCAGCTCCATTCAAGAGGGATATACCGGGTCACAATGAACATAGAATTAGAGCCTAATGTTGTTGTTGAGAAGATAAAATACTGGAATAAGTTGGATGAGCCTTATGGTTTCTTGTGCTTGTCTATCTCCAAGGATCTTCTTTTCCACATATTGGGATTGAAGACTCCGAAGGAGATTTGGGATCACCTCGCTACCTTGTTTGATAAACAAGATGATCTTCGGATCTATCAGCATGAGAATGAGTTGATCTCCCTAAATCCAGGAAGCTTCGAATCCATGAATGAATTTTTCACAAAATTCAAACATTTGGTGCTCCAGTTAAAGCAATGCAAGATTGAGAAGGATGATGATCATCCCATCTTGGCTATCCTCTCAAAACTTGGTCTGGATTATTCAGTCTTTGTTTCAACATTCCATACTAGGAAGCTAACAATCCCAAATTGGAATATGCCTTCAATGGATGCCTTCATCAATACCCTTACAAACGAGCATGACAAGCTTCTATAGATGGGGATCCTCAAATCCTCAAAATATCAAGCTTTGTTTTCTTTGGGGTCAAAATATTCAAAGGGAAAAGGGAATCAGAAGAATCCAAAGGCTAAATTTGATGCTCTAGAGCCTAAATAAAAGAACCAGTAGCAAGAAGAGCCTTCTAGTTCAAAGAAACACAAGAAAAAAGGACATCAAGGCAAGGAGAAAATCAAGTGTTCCTACTGCAGGAAGGGCTTCCACCTTGAACATGCCTGCATGAAGAAGAAGCTTGATGAGATGACTCTCCTCTTGGAGAGAAATAATATCAATATTTTGGAGAGTGTTCGGAAGAGAGATAACCAAGATCGGGATACCCAGCAAGAAAGAGATCATGCTCTCATGGAAAGCACCTCGAAGCCCAATGATCTCCTCATAGACTCTGGAGCTTCGAATCACATGATGGAAACCAGAGACTCCTTCTCATCCATGGACACCAAAAAAAGCATTCCCATCCACATGGGAGATGATTCTACTATCATTTCGAAAGGAAGAGGTATAGTAAATCTTGATCATGGAACCTTTTTTGATGTTCTCTATGTACCCTCCTTACCCTCCAACCTCCTGAGTGTATATCAAATGACTCATACTGGAGTTCCCAAGCGAGTAAATTTCAGCCCCAATGATGTAGAAATCACTAAGATTGCATCTGGGAAGCTTGTTGTAAAAGGCTTAGTAAACCATCATGCTAAGGCCTATGAATTTTCCCATTTTGTGGTGGATGCAAAGACCACCGCTCTTCTGAATCATGGAAATGAGTTCAGTAGGATTTGGAATGAGAGGTTCAATCTTTTGAACTTCAAGTACTTGCAGAAACTTCAGAAAAATTCCATGGTTGAAGGCCTCCCAGCAATCAAATCTACCAAAGGAATTTGCAAGGGTTGTATTATCGGTAAACACCCTGAGCATAAGTTTGATCGGGGAAAGGCAAACTAAGCAAAGAGTATTTTGGAGCTGATTCATTCTGATATCAACGGATCTATGCCAACCACATCCATGAATGGATCCCGATATGTACTCACCTTCATAGATTATTTTTCTAGATACACTTGGGTTTTTCTTCATCAAGAAAACATATGAAGTGTTGGAGAAATTCATTGAATTGAAAGCACCGGTTGAGAATCCCTCTGAGAGGAATATCAAATCTTTCTGAAATGATAATGGAGGGGAATATATAAGTTCTGAATTTCTGCATATATTTTCAGACAGTGGGATCAAGATCCAACATTCCATTCCCTACACTCCCCAACAGAATGATGTAGCGGAAAGAAAGAATTGGGCACTCAAGGAGATGGCCACATGCATGCTGGAAGCCAAAAGTTTGGCTGCAAATTTGTGTACTGAGGCCATGAATAGTGATACATACATTTAAAACATGTTACCTCACTCCTCCTTGAAAGGATATACTCCTTTCGAAGCCTATTTTGGACACAAGCTACATGTGTCAAATTTCAAGGTGTTCGAGTCCACTGCATGGGCTCGGATTTCGCTTAACAAGAGAAAATTTTGCAACCACAAAGCGTTGAATGTTTGTTCATTGGATATCCAGAAGAATATAAGGGATTAAATATTCAAAATATCAGAAAAAAAACAAATTTTCAATGAAAGAAGTGTCAAATTTGATGAGCCTCTCCAAGAGGTAGAACTAGTTGAAGAAAATTATGTTGAAATTCCCTCATGTTTTGCTGATCAATTGGGTGATGAAAGTGGGATTGAAGGTTATGATATTGCTGATATGATATCTTATATCAGTGAGAAAAACACATCAGGTTCAGAATCATATTCTGATATTCCAAATCATCTCCCAACTTGGGCTCAAAAGACACTATCTTCCGCTGGGCAAAACATTGGAAATCCTGCAAATCCAAGAAGAACCCGGTCTGATTTTCAAAGAGAAGGTATTTCATTCTCTTGTCATGAATCATTTCTGTCCAAGACCTGTTATTTAATGAGTGGTTCATATCCTAATTCCTACTACCATGCTCAGAAATATCCGAGATGGCAAGCTGCTATGGACGAAGAGTTTAATCCTCTTCGGAAAAATGCTACTTGGGAGCTAGTTTCTCTTCCACCCGGGAGGAAATTAGTTCAATGCAAGTGGGTGTTTAGGAAAAAGGTTGATGCTGATGGAAAAAACTAAAAATACAAGGCAATTATGGTTGCAAAAGGGTTCTCCCAGGTCTAAGGAGTAGGCTATCATGAGACCTTTGCACCAGTGGCAAAGATGGACTCCATCTGCCTAGTTTTGGCCATTGCGACATCCAAGCACTGGGAGGTGCATCATATGGATGTCAAGACTGCCATTCTAGATTGATACCTTCATGAGGAGATATACATGAAGCATCCTGATGGCTACATTTCATATCCTTCTTTGGTTTGAAAATTGCAGAAGTCATTATACGGGTTGAAACAGGCCCCAAGATCATGGTATGCCAAGATGGATTCCTTTCTGCTTTCACAAAAATTCCAAAGGTGTAAATAAGATACGAATGCATATATACAGAATTATGATGGTAATTTACTTATCATTGTTTTATATTTTGATTACAGGAATCACTCTTGCTTCCATTGCTTTCATAAAAACTGCTCTTCATGATGCATTTGAGATGAGTGATTTGGGGCTCTTGGAGCAATTTCTAGGGCTTGAAATCTCCCAATACTTTGATAGGATAATCATAACTAAGTATAAATACATTTAAGACCTGTTAATTAAGTTTAACATGATTGAATGCAAGGCTTCCCCATTCCCTTTCCTCTCAAGGATCGGCCTTGAAGAGGGAAAAAACACTCCACCCATGGATTGCACTATCCACCGCCAACTGATTGGTAACTTGATTTACATAACACATTCACGGCCTGATATTTTTTATGCCATGAATGCTGTATCAAGATACATGCAACAGCCTCATGATATTCATTGGAAGGTAGCCAAGAGTATCTTTCAGTATATTCAGGGCACAAGATCGTACGACATTCACTATGCTGTAGATTCTGAGCTAGAGTTGCTTGGTTATACAGATTCAGATTGGGCAGGGGATTCCATAGATCAAAATTCCACTTCCAAGTATGTATTCATGTTTGGTGGCCCCATTTTATGGTCTAGAAAAAAGCATGCAACTATTGCATTTTTTTCAGTAGAGGCCGAGTACAGGGGAATAGTGAATGCTTGCATCCAAGCTGTTTGGTTGCAAGGCATTCTTTCAGAGTTTGATATTGGTAGTACTTTGTACATAGTAATATTTTGTGACAATCAAAGTGATATTAAGATCTCCACAGATCGATTTACCAGGCAGAGGACCAAACATGTTGAGATACACATGCACTACATCAGTGAGTTGGTGCATGACAGGACCATTGTTCTGCAATACTGCCCTATAGATGAGCAAGTTGCAGACATATTCACCAAGATATTTTCTGAGAAAAAGTTCACTTGCCTCTATTCATTGTTGGGGGTGAGTTCATCAGAGTGATCAGTTACTTCTTTAGTGTTCAGCTTGAGGGGGGGGGGGGGTTGTTCCCACTGGGTTCTCCCTCTTTCTTCACTTAGCATTTTATTTTGAGCATTGTTAGAGTTACATTTTTGTACAGGGTGACCTATGGCCTTTGTTTTCAGGGCCCTAGAATTTCATGAATTTATTTTTACTCCTCCTGAGTATAGCTTAAGGGGGGGTGTTCGAGTCATTATCCAACTTACACACTTTATTTGGTCAATTTTGGCCTAATTACCCATTATCCTAAGTTTAATTGAATTAATTGGCATCAGATGAGAACACGATGACATCAGCATGAGCACACCCATGCCTTCCTTCAATCAAGGAGGCTAACTAAGCCTTCTCCTTCAATTAAGGAGGCTAATTGGGCTTCCTCCTTCAAACAAGGATCAATTATGGGGTGATCTGAGTGTCATAAGTGCACCTAATTGCTAACTGATTTTTGTTTCACCTAACAATTGGTTAAGCTGAGTTGTAAAGGTGCCTCCATCATGCAATTGTCTATTTTGGGCTAATTGGGATGAACTGGAGTGAACTAATGCGCCTCCAACCACTTTTGATGACTAGTATCACTTCAGTTAACTTCATCGAAGATACTTGGAGTTAGTGATGCGCTACCACCTACTATTTGGCATGCAGTGACATATGTTTGAGTTACATTGAGTTAGAATCGGTCATCTATTGCACTCTAATTCAATTAGGACTCAGTGTGAGTCAATTATGGCTAGATTAGTGGTTAACTATGTGTATCTAGTGTTGCCGACATTCAGTTAAGCTACACCCATCCATGCAATTCGAATGACCTCCTAGTGAATTTGAATTGGCTTGGAATTCATGCATTCTGCATGACATTGTATTCTATCATTCATTCAATTATTGAATATATAGAGCTGCAGCCTCCTATTGCAGTATCATTACATTATTTCATGTCTAATTTGTCTTGAATCTCTTGTGAGTATGTGCTTTGTCTCAAGATTGTTGTGACAAAATTAATAGGTGGTTATGTGGGTTATTGTGTTACTAGTTGCATTAGGTGTTTATGGATGGTGGTTAGTGGCTTAGGTGTTACAAGGTTTGAGGATAATGGGTTCACTGTAAAGGGGTTTGAGGTTACAATTCTTAGATGTTTAGGGGTCAATAGTTTTGGGGTAGTGGGTCAGAGTCATCAATAGTAGTGATTTTCAAATGGTATTTACATCACCTCCTACCCAACTAATCTAGTGATTTTTAAATGGTATTTACATTTTTATGGTTATCATAATGATGGGAAAATATGTGTGTTTTCATCACCTTTCAAGAAACCTTTTAAAACCAAGAAAAACAAGAGAAGAAGAATAAATACAAAGAAACGAACACATGGATGAGAACACAAACATTATACCCTAGAAATATTTTACAAGGGAAACTAGCCACAAATAAATATTCTCATTAACCTTGGCCAATCTAGCCAATCCAGACAAAGAATGGGATTCTTGAGGCATTTTACACTGGAGTTGAATTGACCTTCAAATAGGTATCAATCACATGAAATACCATGGATGAATACAATGGTATTGTAAACTACTGATGATAACCACATAATTGACATAATACAAGATAACCTAATCACTCTTTAACTGAGTCAATACTAACCTAATAAAATAGGTGGTTAAGGCTAAAGGATTCAATGGCTTAGGTGTTAAAGGGATCAAGGATAGTTGGTGAGCTATAAAGGGTTAGAGGTTATAGAGATTATTTCTTTAGGGGTGGATCATGTCTATGAGGGAAGTGGGTTAGAAATGCTTATGTCAGTAACATATGTGTTAAATATACAAGATCATGAGTCATTCTCCAAGCCAATCTTGTGTGCATCCAGGATTGGGCCTCATGTGTTGATGTAAGGATCATGAGTTGGAATCAAGAACTTGGAGTAGAATTCTTGAGTTGGACTCAAGAATGACTAAGCCTTCAGTTGTAAAAGTTTATTCCTTGTGTGTTGAGGTGAATGATTTCATACATAAAAGTGATGATGTTGTAAAGTCTTGTTGGACAAGGCTCGAGACTTGTGTGTCAAGCAGATTCTCATGTGGACCTCCAGTTATAGTAGTTACCCATGAGGTGGACCTCTAGTTATAGAGGTAAATGATTTGCATGTTGAAGCATTATTATTGTGTGATGTATTACTAACCATGATCATTGATTTCTATTAAGTCTCATTTAGATATTGGCCATATATAGAGTGAATTAATTTAGCATATGATCATTTAGTTAGAGAGTAATATATTATGATCACAAAATTCGACAAATATTCTTAGTATAATCTGACATGACAGATAATATTAGTTAGCACATATTGACCATGCAATAAAAGATAAGAGATAAAGTTAAATGCAGAGAAAACAAGAGAATTCAAATTGCTTATGAGATCAATTCAGTGAACTTTAATTGTTAAAATATTCAGTTAAAGTAACAATGTATGTTTTAGTTAAATATTGTTAAGCTTCAGTTAAAGAACAATGTATGCATCAGTTAAATATTGTTAAGCTTCAGTTAAAGAAACAATGTATGCTTTAGTCAAAGCAACAATGTATGCATCAATTAATTAAAAGAGAACTCACAGTGGTCACTTCAGTAAATCAATCAGCATGATTTTAGTTAATATTATTTAACTTAAGTGTCAATAAAAATGAACTAGTTAACTAAAATGTTTTGCATGACGACACTTTAGTTAAACTAAAAGACGACACTTAAATTAATTAAGTGTTTGCATGAATACACTTCAGTTATTGCATTACGACACTTGAGTTATTGTATTACGACACTTAAGTTAGTATCCTAAATAAGTGATCATGCATCAGTTAGAAGGTGAGTTCATCATGAAGTCAGTTAAGCATGATATAATGCCAAAGAAGAAAGGAATTGCACATTGATAATGCGGGATGGAAGAAACCAAAGTGCACAACAATTACCCAAGAAGTAAATTCACTATTGTTTGCAGGGGAGGCTAATTCCCCATTCAATGATTCACTATTTCTTGCATGGCACTAGTTTGACATATTATTTAATGTATTAAACTCATTGCAAAGGTCATCTAGTTGACCTTGCTTCTCTATTGCTCAGTATTCTCTTATCTTGCACATGGGGTGCCGAAAGAAATTTGTTATTGTAAGAAGAAATTATCTATTATCTATGATGATTATACCCTGAAGAATTGTCGCGGTTTTTCATCCTCATTGTTTTGAGAATTTTCCTAGGGTACATCCTGTGTTATGATTGAATGTATTATGTGATTGAATGGTTCATTGTTTCAAGTATTTATTATTTATGCACTTAAAGAATTAAAGTTCAAAACTCAACATATTAGAAGAAAAAATCAGCATGGTATCAGAGCTCGAGGCATGAAGAAGCTAAGTATTGTCAAGCAAACTTGAGCCTACATAAATCCCTAGGAGTTGAGCAAAGTACTTGAAGACTATGGAATCGATATTAGTATGCCAGAAGACTGACTTGAAGGAACTTTGAATTTATACACTTTGAAGGCCATGGTTTTGAACATCTCGAGGGAACATGGCCTAGATGGCTATGTAGCTAATGTGGTGGAGGAGACCACATCTAATGCTGTTGAAAAATTGTAACTTCGAAGAATATTCTATATGTATCTTTTGTGGTCCCTGATGGTCCTACCGGGAGCACCACTTGTATTATCTTGTACCCCGATGCTTCTAATCGAAAGAACTAATAAGAGTCATGAGGTTGTCCCCTCTACTTGTAAAGGTGGGTCATTAGCACCCCAGTGTGGTTACTTGAGCCTACATGATTAAATCGAAGCTACATGTCGGATGAGTTAATTCAAGTGAACGGATGAATATAAATATAGGTGTGGTACTCCTCATTTGAGACACACACACTCTCACTTGTGTAGCGCATTAGTGGAGAAGAGAAGCAGCTGGAGAAGGAGGAGGATTAGGCTTTGATCTCCTTGTTGGTTTTATCTTTTGGGGCATCTATATTGAGGGATATTTTGCTGGGTTTTTCCCTTTAGGTTTTTCCCAGGATAAATCTTTGTGTTCTCCTTTTGTATGGTTGTGCTTTTCTATCTTTCAGTGATCCTGTTTATATGCTTTTGTTATGAAATCGAAATGAAATACTAATGATCTAGCTTAGCATATGAAAATTTAACATGGTATCAGAGCCACCCTAAAAGAAGACATTGTACAGCTACAGAATATAGGGCTTCTTACTTTTTGGTTCTCTCTCCACAATCGATCAGCAAAAGAAGGCTAGGCTGACTCTCCATTGAAGGGAGCATTTTCAGTTTTCAGTGCGGGAAATTAGGGCTTCTTGCAGAAGAGGAATTTTTGAGTGAGCCCAGCATAGGATTTCTCTCCTCATCAAAATCGAAGTTTAGAGACCTGGATAAATATTTTTGGTTGGGTGAAACTCCGAGAAAGTCAAACCCTAGTTTGACCCCGAGCTAGAAAAAACCTAAATACTAAAACAACTAAGTTTTGGTACTTTCTCTATATTTCGATATTGGTGAAGGCTCAGGAGCAGAAAATTGCAGAGACCGAAGATAAAATATTGATGTGCACTGTGTCCAACATTTAGCCTCATATTAGATATATTCTTGGAGATATGATCCCTCCAATTTAGGGTTCCATCCTCTTCCAGAATTCATCCATAAACAGGACACCTAGGGAAAATTGCTATAGCTTGGGCTATAGAGGTCCAAATGGAATTCCTGAAGATGTTCCAGGAAGAGAATGGACTTTAATTTCTGTGGTCCAAATTTCAGAACCTGAAGATGAACCAGTGACACGTGGAATGCCATACAACGTCACTGTTCTGAACAGTCCTGTAATAGGTCACCTTGGGAAAATGATCATAAATCCAAATTGGTGAAACAAACTCTAATGAAACCTATGGTGTTGGATGAGGGACATGCGAGTTTACCTTGGTGATAAATTTTATATACAGAGGAGTAGCAATTTCGGAGATATAACAGAAACAGTAAAAGGCATTTCTGCAGAAGAAATTGGAAAACTAGGGCTTCATGTTCCAAGAGCTTCCCTCCACTGTTTTCAGAAAAGGAGTACATTGGATAGCTCCATTTGAATAGATATATATTTCTATCCAATCAGATATGAAATATTCCAAGTTTTTAAAATTAGGGTTTCTCTGACAAACCCTAGATCAGCCAGCTCCGGAAGCAGGACGGACACCTCAAATCAGTAAGATCTAATCTTTTG
>LPNX010354010.1:1212719-1261534 GCA_001517045.1 Pseudotsuga menziesii
GTGCTAGAAGAAAGTGATTACTTTCAGTTGACTTTGGGAAGAAGAAGAAGCTCATCTCATAAGAAGAGAAGAAGAAAGATGGGAGCAAATTGAAGATCAAGCTATCACCATTCAAAGAAGATCCCTCAAGCGATGAGGAATATGAAGAACTCAATTCTTGATGAACCTCTTATCCATCTTATCATTTGGATAAGAAATGATGATAAAGCAGAATGATCAAGATGGAGTCTACCCACGAAACAAATAAAAGATAAGTATTCAATTGTCATTTCATGATATTGTTTTACATTTGATTATATTCAGTTGATGTGTTATGCATGATAGATTGTTTGCATTAATGACTGTATACTACTAATATGCATGTGATGGGTAAGTAGCTCATGGTGCTATACAACTCTCCATTGCTACTTATCAAACCTATTTGCTAACATATTGGATTAGTCTAGAAAGTTTCTGTGAGATATGGATGAATGTTGTATTGGCTAAACAGTTGCATGATGCATAAGAATTTGTCGTTATGCATATGATTTATGAAATATTTCTAACCATGCAACTAGTGCACTTGAATCGTAGGAAAGGTCCTGTACAACCTCCTACAAGAAAAGAAGGATGAGACTTGTTCCTAAGAACAAGTGATGACAATTCAATAAACATGAATCTGAAGCTCCCAGGGTTAGAGACACCATGACGGAAGAAAGAGCTTCAAAGAGCGGTAGATCCACCTCGAAGGATGAATACTACCATGGGTATGAGAGATAACTCAAGATGAAGAAAAGAATGTTATGAAAGAAGCTATGATCAAAGAATAACAGTTGATCATGGGGAATGATGTATACGATATGATTTCGAGACATAAAGGAAAGTATGTAGTATCCTCCATATGTATATACAAGAACAAGTGTACAAAGCAAGGTTCGTGATTTGCCTCAGAAAGAATAGACTATGACATGACATACTCTATTGACCAGTATATATCAAGCATAGAACCACCTGTACAGAATGAAGAAGGAAGATAATACTCCACTTCAGGGGGAGTGACTACAAAAGATATTTGAGTTCGACACGATACGACATGATGGACAGCTTCCTGATGGATCGAGACTTTTGGGTTCCAACCTTCAAAGTTGAATGCAGAAGACAAGGATATGTTGATGATATGACAAGATGAACTCATGGAAGATGTTATGATAAAAGAATACTAGAATGATGTTTGGGATATAGTACTCAAACCAGAAAGCAAGAATGTGGTATCTTACAAATGGATTTGCAAGATAAAATATGTCGCTGATAGAAGTAAGGAAAGACTTGTGGCTAGAGGTTTCTATAAGAAAGAGGGAATTAATTCTAAAGAGACACTTACTCCAAGAAGCAAGGTACACTTCCTTCAGAACTATGATGGTAGTTGCTTCCATGATGAACTAAAGACAATCCTTCCTTAATGGTATGATTGGGGAAGATTTTTACATCGAAAGGATTTGAAGTTGAAGACAGATGGACTCATATATGTAAGTTGAAGAAGGCCCTCTATGGCATGAAGCAAGATCCCAGAGCTTGCTATGGAAGGATAGACAGTTTCCTGTCAATTATGAGCTTTACCAAGAGTAAAGCTGATCCTAACCTTTATCTCAAGGTTGTAGAAGATGAACCTGTCATCCTGTTATTATATGTGGATGAATTATTCTTGACAGGGAAGGAGAAACAAATCATGGAAAGAAAGAAGAAACTAGCAGAAGAATTTGAGATGAAAGACCTTGGGTTAATGCACTATTTCCTAGGTCTGGAAATATGACAAAGTTCAGAAGAAATATTTCTCAACCAAGGAAAGTATGCGGTAGAGATATTGAAGAGATTCAATATGTTGGAATGAAAATCCATGGCCACACCCATGGACTCCAACCTGAAGTTGTTAGCTGATGACTCATCAGATTTAGTGGATGTGACTCATTACAGACAAATCATTGGGTCATTAATGTACTAAACAAATTCCAGACAAGACATTTGTTTTGTTGTGAACACCTTAAGTCAATATCTTGTTCAACCAAGACGGGTTCACCTAGTAACCACAAAACATGTGATGAGATATCTGAAAGGGACTATAGACTTTGGTCTATACTATGATGGTAGCCATGAGTATAGATTGTATGGATACACAGATGCAGGTTGGGCTGGAACTATCTCAGACAGGAAAATCACATTAGGTAGATGCTTTTGTTTGGGGTCTGCTATGAGTTCATGTTTTAGCAGGAAACAGTCCAGTGTTTCTCGTAGCACGGCTGAAGCAAAATACATAGCAGATTGCTCTGCTAAGTTGTGAAGTCATATGGCTTCGTAAGCTGATATCAGGTCTCTTTGACCTGAAGATGGATTCTACAATGATTCTATGTGATAACCAGATTTGTGATGACAGAGAACCCTGTGTTCCGATTGTAACACATAAAAAATCGGTATTTCTACATATGAGATAAGATGTAGATGATTATGTTTCAGTATTCCCATACTAAAGATATAAATGATGTTTCAGTATTTACATACTGTAGATGCAGATGATGATGATTCCATATTTCTATACTGAAGATGTAGATGATGATGGTTTGAATGATGATGTACTGATGAAGCCTCTGTCTCAGGTAAAGTTCGAACACTTTCGAGACAAGCTTGGTGTTGTTCGAAAAGACCTTCCTAGAAAGGGGGAGTAGTGATGTTGCAGTGGGATTGTATCATCCCTGGGCACTTCCCCTAAAGTGATCCAGAGACCTCGGTCCTCGAGAATGAAGAGGGATTGTGTCATCCCGGGACATCTGTCCAAAAGTGATCCGGTGACCTCCGTCCTCGAGAATGAAGAGGGAGCGTATCATCCTGGGACATCTGTCCAAAATAGATCTAGTGACTTTAGTCTTCGTGAATGTGGTGGGATTGCATCATCCCTGAACTTTGGTTCAAAATGTATCCAGAGGTCTCGGCCCCCGTGAAAGTGGTGGATTGCATCATCCCTGAACCTCGGTTCAAAATGTATCCAGAGGTCTCGGCTCCCGTGAAAGTGGTAGGATTGCATCATCCCTGAACTTTGGTTTAAAATGTATTCGGAGGTCTCGTCCCCCGTGAAAGTGGTGGATTGCATCATCCCTAAACCTCGGTTCAAAATGTATCCGGAGGTCTTGGCCCCCATGAAAGTGGTGGATTGCATCATCCCTAAACCTCGGTTCAAAATGTATCCGGAGGTCTTGGCCCCCGTGAAAGTGGTGGATTGCATCATCCCTAAACCTCGGTTCAAAATGTATCTGGAGATCTCGGTCCCCGTGAATGTGGTAGGATTGTATCATCCTTGAACTTTGGTTCAGAACGGATCCGGTGACTTCGGTACTCGAGAACGTGTGTTGATCCCATAATTCCTAGAGGAAGGATTGTCTGAGTTCCACATATGTGTTGATCCTATAATTCTGAAAGGAAGGATCATTAGTAACTCCATAAATACCTAAATCCCGTAATTCTGAAAGGAAGGATCATTGAATTGATCCCGTAATTCCAATAGGAAGGATTGTATGAGTTCCACATATGTGTTGATCTCGTAATTCCAATAGGAAGGATTGTCTGAGTTCCACATCTATGTTAATCCCGTAATTCCGAAAGGAAGGATCGTTAGTAACTCCATAAAGACCTAAATCCTGTAATTCTGAAAGGAAGGATCATTGAATTGATCCCGTAATTCCAATAGGAAGGATTGTCTGAGTTCCACAGATGTGTTGATCCCGTAATTCCAATAGGAAGGATTTTCTGAGTTCCACAAATGTGTTGATCCCATAATTTCGAAAGGCAGGATCATTAGTAACTCCGTAAAGACCTAAATCTCGTAATTCTAAAAGGAAGGATTGTTAGTAACTCTGTAAAGACCTAAATCATGTAATTCCGAAAGGAAGGATCATTGGTAACTCTGTAAAGACCTAAATCCCATAATTTCAAAAGGAAGGATCATGTTGATGTTTTGATGATGTTGATGTTTTTATGATGATGATGACGTACTAATTGAAAGATCAAAATATGATGATGATGTTGTTGCTGATGAAGATGGTGTTCTCTGATCGAAAGATTAGAATATGATGATGATGATGTTTCTTTGATCGAAAGATCAGAAGTTGCTGATAATGATGATGTTCTCTGATTGAAAGATCAGAATATGATGATGATGATGTTTTCTGGTCGAAAGATCAGAAGTTGCTTATGATTATGATGTTGCTGATGATGATGATGTTTTCTGATCAAAAGATCAGAATGTGATGATGATGATGATGTTTCTGATCGAAAGATCAGAATGTGATGATGATGAGTTCCTGATGATGATGATGCTGTATTATCAAAATATGATGATGACGACGTACTGATCGAAAGATCAGAATATGATGATGAGTTGATGTTAGAGTATGATGATGTTCAGTTGATGATGTTTTTGATCGAAAGATCAGAGGCTGATGATAATGATGATTTTGATTGAAAGATCAGAATGTGATGATGATGATATTTTGATGCTGATATTTTGATGATGATGATGTTGATGTTTTGATGATGTCTTAATGATGTTTTCGTGATGATGTTTCTGATCGAAAGATCAGAGTATGATGATGATGTTGTTGCTGATCGAAAGGCCAAAGTACTGAAGAAGATGTTGTTGATCGAAAGGTCAAAGTGATGAAGATGATGTTGTTGATGAAAAGGTCAAAGTGCTGAAGATGATGTTGTTGATCGAAAGGTCAAAGTGCTGAAGATGTTGTTGATCGAAGCAGTCAAAGTATTAATGATGATGAAGACTGAAGATTGAAGATGAAGACTATATAATGTTGAAAAGCTTCCAATGATTTATAGATGTATTACCCTGATGATGTTGATGATGTCATCTATCTCTCTCCTACTATTGTTGTTGATGATGTTGTTGTAGAATGCCCTTCTCGTTAAGGGGGAGTGTTGAAATATTGTAACTTCGAAGAATATTCTATATGTATCTTTTGTGGTCCCCGATGGTCCTACCGGGAGAACCACTTGTATTATCTTGTACCCTGATGCTTCTAATCGGAAGAACTAATAAGAGTCATGAGGTTTTCCCCTCTATTTGTAAAGGTGGGTCATTAGCACCCTAGTGTGGTTAATTGAGCCTACATGTGTAACTCGATCCTACGTGATTAACTCGAGCCTACATGTCGGATGAGTTAATTCAAGTGAACGGATGAATATAAATAGAGGTGTGGTGCTCCTCATTTGAGACACACACACTCTCACTTGTGTAGCACATTAGTGGAGAAGAGAAGTAGCTAGAGAAGGAGGAGGATCAGGCTTTGAACTCCTTGTTGGTTTTATCTTTTGGGGCATCTATATTGAGGAAGATTTTGCTGGGTTTTTCCCTTTAGGGTTTTCCCAGGATAAATATTTGTGTTCTCCTTTTGTATGGTTGTGCTTGTCTATCTTTCAGTGATCCTGTTTATATGCCTTTGTTATGAAATCTTAATGAAATACTAATGATCTAGCTTAGCATATGAAAATTTAACATTAAGCTTCAGTTAAAGAAATAATGTATGCTTTAGTCAAAGCAACAATGTATGCATCAATTAATTAAAAGAGAACTCACAGTAGTCACTTCAGTAAATCAATCAGCATGATTTCAGTTAATATTATTTAACTTAAGTGTCAATAAAAATGAACTAGTTAACTAAAATGTTTTGCATGACGACACTTTAGTTAAACTAAAAGACGACACTTAAATTAATTAAGTGTTTGCATGAAGACACTTCAGTTATTGCATTACGACACTTGAGTTATTGTATTACGACACTTAAGTTAGTATCCTAAATAAGTGATCATGCATCAGTTAGAAGGTGAGTTCATCATGAAGTCAGTTAAGCATGATATAATGCCAAAGAAGAAAGGCATTGCGCATTGATAATGCAGAATGGAAGAAACCAAAGTGCACAACAATTATCCAAGAAGTAAACTCACTATTGTTTGCATGGGAGGCTAATTCCCCATTCAATGATTCACTATTTCTTGCATGGCACTAGTTTGACGTATTATTTAATGTATTAAACTCATTGCAAAGGTCATCTAGTTGACCTTACTTCTCTATTGCTCAGTATTCTCTTATCTTGCACATGGGGTGCCGAAAGAAATTTGTTATTGTAAGAAGAAATTCTCTATTATCTATGATGATTATACCCTGAAGAATTGTCGGGGTTTTTCATCCTCATTGTTTTGACAATTTTCCTAGGGTACATCCTGTCGTTGCAGCTGCAACCGTTCTCCCCAAATTTCTTAAATTTTTGGGCCCCTCCTCATGATTTAGCATTGCTTGTAATCATTGGATCCTTAAACCTTTTGGTCGGATTTTATTTTGCAATGATTTTACAGATTGATTTTCAGCTTGTTCCATAGGTTGCCTATATTTGAATTTTGTGATTGGTATCAAATTTGAGCTAGTTTGCTAGCAAATGATAAATCAAATCTTTGTTCTTCCAGGTCGTTGTTTCGGAAGTAAAGCGGGTTTTAGCCGGTGCTGATTTTCTAACAGTTTTTTAAACACTTAATATTTTTTCGGGCGTCATACTATGTTTGATCGATGACTGTTGTCTTTTTCTCATCCACCGTTGCGGCTCCCAAAGCGACTTAACACCCGAAGTGTAAAGCGCTCCGACTGCCGATGTGTATTAGTCTTTTAATCGCGTACCCGTAGTTTTTTCTCTTCCGTCGTTGTGGATGGGAAAGTCATCTGGCTTCCGATGTAATGTCTTCCAACTTCCGCTTAAGCTTTTCCTGCCTGCATTTTGTGTGTCTTTATCCTTTTCTCTTCCACTGTTGCGGCTACGCAAGGCTTTTGTTTTACGATGTAAAGCCCTCCGACTTCCGACTTAGAACTTTTCCCACCCGCAGTTCGCGTGTCTTTAGCTTTTTCTTTTCCGCCGTTGCGGCTGGGAAAAGCTTTCGTCTTCCGATGTCGAAACTCCTCCGACTTCCGACAGGCCTAAAGTATTTCGCAGTACCCATTCTTGTGAGAATATGTCGTTGCGGCTGTGAATGAGCTACCCTTCCGATGTTGGTATTTTGAGCGGCCGATGAGTCCTCGTGTCCGTCGTTGGTGATGTCTGTCGAGCTTGTAGGTGAACAAAGTAGTAGTGGCAGTGTTTGTTAAGATTATCAGATCAACTGGTGCACCTGGACATTTTCTGTGGATTAGCCGTCTCAATTAGTATAATTTGACGTTTATTTTTACAACCCGGTGAATGATGCACGTTGGTTAATTGCAGGAAAATCCAAAAGATGGTTCATATTGCCACGGCGCGAAGGTACTGATTGGAGATAGGATCTCAAAGGGCGCGGGTAAAGGAAAAGACAAAATGAATGGTGACAAAGGAGCAGCTCTGAAAGGTCCGGCAGTTACCCAGCCAATCATGAGCATGCGTAGAAAATATAGAGGAATATGAAGCGTTGGGGAGATGAAAGGTCATACGTTTGGGGGGGAGCCCAGGCAGTCGGCCGTTGTAGTTTAAATATTTCAAAGTAGAACTTAGAAAGGGATTTTTCCCCTGGAAAACTTGTAAACCTTTTGCTTGTAAGAAGAACTATTTCGTTTTACAAACCAGAAAGTGAAAATTTTACCTGTTGGATAAAGTGTTATGTGGAATGGATCAATGCGTTTAAATGAGCAATGTTGAATGTGAACTATTTCATTTTCAGCTGTGTCTCATTAGCTGTAAGAGTGTTCTAATTTCTTGAACCTATGTTCTTGTCTGAAGATTCTTCGGTATTTTTATGGTGTTCTTCCACTATGAGTAATGGGATATTTTAATTGTTGATGAGCTATCTTGTCATGTATACGTTTAATTTTGTTTATATGTTTGGTTATAAGAACAACTATCTGTGATTTGCCATAACACCTGAACAGTATTGCATTACTCATGAATTAATCCAGCTCTCTAGAGATAGTTTAGCTAGTTTTATTTTATTGCTGTTTGTATGATTTAGATGCTTGTGAGTTCTAAATAGTTCACATTCAACCTGCGCATCACATTATGGCTGCTCTTTGCATCTTTATCACCCTGCATTGTTAATTAGGCACGTGCATATCATAATTTAAGTCAAAATACAAAAACTCGGTGGACCGAGCCGTAACCGATAAAGCCCTTTGTTTTGTACTTGACCTACGGTAGCCGGACCGTAAATCGGACGGATTCCCTACACCAAACATTCACATGCTAGTTGGGAACATTGATTAGGGAGAATCCCTTACTGTTGTTGCCTAAAAATTTTTGGGCCTCAACAGTTTTGGCGCTAGAAGGAGGGCCACAAGTGCATGGCTGGCCAAGGAAACCTGTTTTCCCGAGATTATTCCACCAGTAACAGTTCTGAAAGTAGTGGACTTCATAATCCAATTTCGGAAGAAAGAGAACATCTATATTCTGTTGGCAACGAAGTTGTTAATGATCTGAGAAGACACACCAGGGCATATGTAAAGAAGATTGGAGGATTGCCAATCATCCCTGAATTGCCCAGAAGAGAATATAAAAAGAATTATCGTCCTGTAGTAGAAGACTCAGTGCTGGTTGGAGACTGGGAAGAACTTGTAGAAACAGCCTTATAGGAGGTTGTGTTATCTTTGAATCAAGAAGGCCCAGATACCCCTCACAATTCTCCTGCTCATACTCCAGTTGGCTCACCTCCTCACTCTCCACCTAGACTCATGGCAGGAGTGAATGCTAATCCACCACCTAACCCACCAAATCCACCACCTGCTTGGAGAGCCAGATCACCGTTAAACCTGACACCTCCATTACATGACCTACCTCAAGCCTTTGACAAGATGTTTCCCAAGTTCAACCCAAATGAGAAAATACTAGTAGATGATCACCTACAAAGTTTTTACTTGGAAGTTGAAGGATTAAGGGCCGGGGAGTATGAAGATGTAGTCTGCAGACTGTTCCCGCATACCCTTAAAGGAGCTGCAGCATCATGGTACTTTGGGTTGCCTGCTAACTCTATCCCTAATTGGGATACCTTCGAAAGAATTTTCAGAAGTAAGTATGCAACTTAGAAAACTCATGCAGCCCTCATGAAAGGGATATGCGCCTTGAAGAAAGAAAGAAAGGAAAAGGTGCATAGTTTCACACAAAGGTTTGCAGCCTATCTCAAGAATTTTTCTGAAACGGATAAACCTTCAGACAAAGTTCTGATTGAATATTATACTTCAGCTTTAGGCCTTGATTTGGCCATGTTTTCCAAAGGTAGGTCCAAGCATACTTTGACAGAAACCTATGAAGAGGCAGAAGTAGTGGAAGCTGAAAGAGAAATTATTGAATATTATCCAGAACAGTCAGGAGAGAAAGGTGCAGGAAGGAAATCCTTATTGTTTACTAAGACTAAGGAAGAGAAATCGCTAGATTATGAAAATATGGCAAAGATGATGCAGAAGCTTTCCAACAAAATCATAGATTTGGAGAAAGAGAAGGAAACACAAAAGTTTTTTAAGCCATATTATAAGAAAAGAGAGGATAACAATCAGTCTCAACCTCCTCCTCACAATACTACATCTATGAATTTAACAGAGGTAGGCATGGACAATTTTTGCACTTTCTACCAACAGCCACACTTGGAAAACAATTGTCCTCAATGGATAAATTCGATGATGTTGGTCATGAATCAGCTGTTGGATTCTAGATTAACAGAAGATGGAGATGAAGAGAGAAAAGAGAATACTACATCAACAAAGGAACAAGAAGAGGAAACAATGGTTCTGTGGGATTTTGTTTCATTATTTGATGCTGAAGAGGAAAAGAATCAGGGCTATAAGGACGTCATGGAAACCAACGTGGCAACAAGGAGCCAAGGGCCAATTAAAGAAAACAGCCTCATTCTACCCAAGATCAAAAGGATGCAAAGAAATGTAAAGAAGTTTCAAAATAAATCCTTAGCTGATAAGATTACAGAATTCACTATTACCAGCCAAGATCCGAAGCAGAATAATACGTTGGATAGGCCAAAGGAAGGAAAGATGAATGCTGATAAACCTCACCCTATTGAGCAACCGATGGATTATGACATCGTGGAGGATTTAAAGAAGGTAAAAGTGAATGTTCCACATTTCAAAATGTGTAAAGTGCTACAGCAAAAAGAAATACTATTGAAAGCACTTGAAGCATCGGATGAGAAGCTTCCCACTGACAATTAGCCTCAAGAAGAAGAAGAAATCGGCGAAACCAGCGTTGGAGGTAAGTCTAAAAGAAAATATCCACCTTTCCTCCTCACGTTTGAAATTTTCAATCATAATGTACGTAATTGCTTGGTAGACTCAGGGGCATCAGTAAATGTCATGCCAATATCAGTCTGTAAAAAGATCAATGGGAAGCCTAAGCCATCCACGTGGAGGGTTGTTCAGTTGGACAGGATGGATGTAAAGGTAATTGGTGAGATGGAAGATGTCCTAGTCCATCTGGCATCAAATGATAAAGTGTGCCAAGTTATTAATATTGTGGTGGCTGATATACCAGACGCTTACAGTCTTGTCTTGAGCAGAGATTGGTCGGCCAAACTAAAAGGATATTTTGCCTTGGATTGGTCACATCTATGGTTTCCATACAAAGGAAGTCTGAACCAGATTAAGATTTTAAGAGAACCTCACATGAAATACAATGTTACTCAACTGGAGGAGAAGAATGAACCAGTGGATTCTGTATTGGGAAACTATTTTATTGAGTTGGAACCAGGAAATTACCAAGCAGAAGAAGCCAGCAACACATCAGACACTCAGCCTGATCTCATTCGATTCTCACAGGCTGATGATATTGACTGTAAAATAGTAGACTTAGCAGTAGGAATAGATTCGCATTCAGTAGTTAGTGATTTTTGGACTTTGTTTTTTGATGGCTCTAAGAAATTAGAGGGGTCATGGGCTGGCTGTGTCTTGATCGACCCCTAGAAGAATAAACATTTTCTTTCATGTAGACTAGAGTTTGAATGTACTAATAATACAGCTTAGTACGAAGCGCTGGTGCAGGGATGGGGGGGATGAATTCCCAATATCCTTTATGAGTATTGGTCTACAGGGGGCCGAATTGAATTACCCAGTTGTTGATAAACAAGCTTACGCTGTATTCAAAGCAGTAAAGCAATTCAGGCCTTATATTTTAAAAAATAGAGCCAAGGTGATCGTCCCCTACCCAGCTGTAAGGTCTCTTCTTGTACAGAAGGAGTTAGGAGAAAGAAGAGGAAACTGGGTAATAGCTATTCAAGAGTATGACCTTGAATTCAAGCCAGCATCTATATTTAAAGGACAAGGGTTGTGCAAACAGATGACTGAAAATGAAAAAAATGAAGAACACGCCTGGGAAGATGAAGCTGAATTACATGTAATTGAGGTATGTCCTTTGTTTACAGCTCCTGAATCTTGGTATAGAGACCTTGTGCATTACCTGCAGGCAGGGCTATTGCCAGAACATTGGAGTTCCAAGCAAAGAAGGGTGCTACGTCTTAAATCATCCTCCTATCAACTTGTTGAAGGATTATTATTCAGAAAGAATTATGACGGGGTTCTTCTCAGATGCTTAGAAAAGGAAGATGCGAAGAAAGTAATGTCAGAGTTGCATGACGGACCTGTTGGGGGACATTATTCAGGAGATACTACAGCCCACAAAATCCTCAGGGCAGGTTACTATTGGCCTACGCTCTTCAAAGATGCACACGCACATGTCAGGAAGTGTGATATTTGCCAAAGGTGTAGTGGGAGACAACCTAAAGCAGCAGCACCCCTAAATCCTGTGATGATCACGGAACCATTCGAGCAATGGGGGTTGGATATCATTGGAGAAATAAAACCAAATTCCTCCCTACAACACAAGTACATTCTAACCACGACCGATTATTTCACTCGTTGGGTCGAAGAAATTCCGCTGCGCAAGATAAATCAAGACGAGGTCATCAGCTTCCTACAAGACCACATCATGACCAGGTTTGGAGTTCCAGTTTCGTTAGTTTTTTATAATTCTACGTACTTTTCATCAATTAAATTAACTTCTTTTGCTCATGATAAAGGGATAAAATTGCATTATTCTGCTAATTACTATCCACAAGGAAATGGCCTCGCTGAATCCACTAACAAAAATATGATTAGGATTTTAAAGAAGACTGTGATAGAAAACTAGAGGAACTGGCACTCAGCGCTACCAAACGTCCTTTGGGCCGATAGAGTCACCCCCAAGTCTGCGATAGGAGTGTCACCGTATACCCTTGTGTATGGTAAAGAAGCCATTCTTCCCCCCAACATCATGCTACCCTCTTCCATAATAGCTCAAGAGTCCAGAGGGTCGAAGAATGAAGTTTTGCAGATAAGGATATGCAATCTTCTGAAAGCAGAAGAGGCTAGATCTAAATCCAGGGAACGCTTTAAGCAACAGCAAGAGTTAGTAAAGAGATGGTTCGACAAACATAAAGCTGGAACAAAAGACTTTGAAGTAGGAGACTTAGTCCTAAAATGGGATCACCCCCATGATGAGAAAGGAAAGCACACTAAATTCCAGCAGTTGTGGGTAGGTCCTTTTCAGATTGCAACAAAGCCTGTCCCTTCTACTTATAAGTTGCAAGATCTACAGGGGTGGGAAGAGAACTTACCAGTGAATGGTTTGGTTCTCAAGCCTTATTTTTCCTGAGTTTCTTTGAGTTCTTCTGCCTTGTATATAATTAATCTGTTTGGATGTCTTTTGAGTCATGTTTTTTTTTAGTTTGCTTTAGTTTGATTTTTTCTTGATTCCAATAAAGGGAATGAACCCGCGGTTGCATGGAGAACATCAATATGTTTGGGAATGATCAACATTTTTGGGTCTCAAACTGTGTGTTGCTAAAAAGAACTTCTTTCAGTTTAGTAGTTTTCTCGAATAAGCTCTGTGTGCATTGAAGTCCTTCTTAACCCCTATGAAATAAACTGGATTCGAAGAGTCTAGAGTACTATGTTGAGGCTCCATCCACGTCACACTTAAAATGTTCTAAGGAGCGACAGCAGAGGACCCATGGAAAGGAGCAAGGTGAACAGTATATTAAATATAAATGATCCCATGCCAGGAAACGAATGCCAAAAGGAAAATAAGAGTCAAAAAACTCCTATGAAAGCATCATACATCAAATGCAGATATTGAATCATAAGTACCAAATTGCCGGAAGATCCTCTCCATCCGTGAGCTGAAACATGAAGTACACTGCTCACACAAAAGGACACTATGGGATAGAGGATCCCGAACTAAAATTTAGTAAGAAAGGCATGCAGGAGGACTCATATAAAAGGGGACAAAAGTCCAGAAGCACAAAAAGTGATAAAATGGCATGGGAATGAGGAACAAACGAATATTTATGTTTACCATATGCTACAACCCTGTGGTGTCCAAGCTATCTCCTACCTGAAGACAAAAGTAATAATGAAACTCATCCTCTGGCCTCAACAGAGTTATGTGGACTTGAAAATCTTGGTTTCCACTCTCCCAAATTGGACTATCATCAATGATTAAAGGTACACACGTCCATCATTTGAGAAATCCAGATAGATGGAAGAATTTAATAGATGCATTTGTTGTTAAACAGTCTGTCACTCAAAGAATAATCACCCAGAGATCTACGTTCACCAGGTAATCGCCAATTGTTGTAGCTGCAACCGTTCTCCCCAAATTTCTTAAATTTTTGGGTCCCTCCTCATGATTTAGCATTGCTTGTAATCATTGGATCCTTGAACCTTTTGGTCGGATTTTATTTTCCAATGATTTTACAGTTTATTTTCAGCCTGTTCCAGAGGTTTCCTATATTTGAATTTTGTGATTGGTCGCAAATTTGAGCTGGTTTGCTAGCAAATGATAAATCAGATCTTTGTTCTTGAAGGCCGCTGTTTCGGAAGTAAAGCGGGTTTTAGCCGGTGCTGATTTTCTAACAGTTTTTTAAACACTTAATATTTTTTGGGGCATCATACTATGTTTGATCGGTGACTGTTGTCATTTTCTCGTCCACCATTGCGGCTCCCAAAGTGACTTAACACCCAAAGTGCAAAGCTATCCAACTGCCGATGTGTATTAGTCTTTTAATCGTGTACCCGTAGCTTTTTCTCTTTCGCCGTTGCGGATGGGAAAGTCATTTGGCTTCCGATGTAATGTCTTCCGAATTTCGCTTAAGCTTTTCCTGCCCGCTTCTTGCATGTCTTTAGCCTTTTATCTTCCGCCGTTGTGGCTACGCAAGGCTTTTGGTTTTCGATGTAAAGCCCTCCGACTTCCGACTTAGAACTTTTCCCGCCCACAGTTCGCGTGTCTTTAGCTTTTTCTTTTCTGGCGTTGTGGCTGGGAAAAGCTTTCGTCTTCCGATGTCGAAACTCCTCTGACTTCTGACAGGCCTAAAGTATTTCGCAGTACCCATTCTTGTCAGAATCCACCGTTGCGGCTATGAATGAGCTACCCTTCCGATGTTGGTATTTTGAGCGGCCGATGAGTCCTCGTGTCCGCCGTTGGTGATGTCTGTCGAGCCTGTAGGTGAACAAAGTAGTAGTGGCAACGCTTGTTAAGATTCTCAGATCAACTGGTGCACCTGGCCATTTCCTGTGGATTAGCCGTTTCAATTAGTATAATTTGACGTTTATTTTTACAACCCAGTGAATGATGCACGTTGGTTAATTGCAGGAAAATCCAAAAGACGGTTCATATTGCCGCAGCGCAAAGGTACTGATTGGAGATAGGATCTCAAAGGGCGCGGGTAAAGGAAAAGACAAAATGAATGGTGACAAAGGAGCATCTCTGAAAGGTCCGGCAGTTACCCAGCCAATCATGAGCATGCGCAGAAAAGATAGAGGAATATGAAGTATTGGGGAAATTAAAGGTCATACGTTTGGTGGGCAGCTTAGGCGGTCAGCCATTGTAGTTTAAATATTTCAAAGTAGAACTTAGAAAGGGCTTTTTCCCCTGGAAAACTTGTAAACCTTTTGCTTGTAAGAGGAACTATTTCGTTTTACAAACCAGAAAGTGAAAATTTTACCTGTTGGAGAAAGTGCTATGTGGAATGGATCGATGCGTTTAAATGAGCAATGTTGAATGTGAACTATTTCATTTTCAACTGTGTCTCATTAGCTGTAAGAGTGTTCTAATTTCTTGAACCTATGTTCTTGTCTGAAGATTCTTCGGTATTTTTATGGTGTTCTTCCACTATGAGTAATGGGGTATTTTAATTGTTGATGAGCTATCTTGTCATGTATACTTTTACTTCTGTTTATATGTTTGGTTATAAGAATAGCTATCTGTGATTTGCCATAACACCTGAACAGTATTGCATTACTCATGAATTAATCCAGCTCTCTAGAGATAGTTTAGTTAGTTTTATTTTATTATTGCTTGTATGATTTAGATGCTTGTGAGTTCTAAGATGAGAGGTAAGAACCTGCACATCACATTGTGACTGCTCTTTGCATTTTTATCACCCTGCATTGTTAATTAGGCACGTGCATATCATAATTTAAGTCAAAATACAAAAACTTGGTGGACCGGGCCATAACCGATAAAGCCCTTTGTTTTGTAATTGACCTACGGTAGCCGGACCGTAAACCGGACGAATTCCCTACACCAAACAGTCACGGGCTAGTTGGGAACGTTGACTGGGGAGAATCCCTTACTGTTGTTGCCTGCGAATTTTCGGGCCTCAACACCTGTGTTATGATTGAATGTATTATGTGATTGAATGGTTCATTGTTTCAAGTATTCATTATTTATGCACTTAAAGAATTAAAGTTCAAAACTCAACATATTAAAAGAAAAAATCAGCATGGTATCAGAGCTCGAGGCATGAAGAAGCTAAGTATTGTCAAGCAAACTTGAGCCTACATAAATCCCTAGGAGTTGAGCAAAGTACTTGAAGACTATGGAATCAATATTAGTACGCCAAAAGACCGACTTGAAGGAACTTTGAATTTCTACACTTTGAAGGCCATGGTTTTGAACATCTCGAGGGAACATGACCTAGATGGCTATGTAGCTAATGTGGTGGAGGAGACCACATCTAATGCAAGCTGCGTTACCATCAATAAGAACAAAACTAAATCCAAACAGATAATCTATGATTTGGTGAAGGACAACTTGATGTACGTGATTACTCCTTTAAAGACCACACGGGAATGTTTTGATACTTTGACAAACCTCTATAAAAGGAAGGCCCTGAGTCAAAAGAGGGAATTGAAGAATAAGCTTCAAAATATAAGTATGGAGAAGGAAGAAACAATGGCCTCCTTATTCACCAATATATATCAGGTAAGATTCAACTTACTAGCATTGGAGTTGTGCTCGATGAATATGATCTCATCCAAATTCCTATTGATGGTCTCCCATTCTCATGGGATAAATTATCGGTTGTGGTAAATGGCCGAGAGATGCAACCTAACTTCTATAGGTTGTGGAATGACTTCCTTAAAGAGGAAGGGTGAATCCAGAGAAAGACTCTATGCACCAAAGAAGAAAACCTTTCTCTCATGGAAAGGATGAAGAGATGATTGTTGTGTTCGAGGTACAGATCATGTAGTGCTTCGCTAGATACTGCATGAGGCCTTTTTCACGCATGCATAGATTCGCTACCTCTTACATGTGATCAAATTCGCAAGCTATGATGTAGTGAATAAATAATATCAAGTCCTAGGGACTCTAGTAACCTCCAAAGGAAGCAGAGATCAAGAGAGATCCCACAAAACAATGAAAAATAAGTATTTGTATTTTGATTATCAATTACTATTGTAAATAAGATTTGAATGCTTTTGAATATGTTTCATTACAGTTATATGAAGATCTTTATTCCTAGAATTAGGAAGTATCTATAACCTGATGAGCATATTTTATTATTTTATTTTATTGGCGAATATTAAAGCTCATGTAGTACATGGTATGATTAAATAAGTCGCATATGGGGTTGCATAGCATTCCATAAGATATGGATGGAAGTTATGCTAAAATGTTGTTTAAAATGTTTGAATGAATGTGTGATCTATTTTTCATTGCATTTAATTATTCATATGATTGAATTTCATGATTATGCAAGGTTCCTAATCACTTGAATAAATTTGTCTTATGGGGAAAGACCATATGATATGACCTACAAGCATAGAATGAAAAGTATTGATGGCAGATCCTGAAAGAGAAAAGGACCCAGATTTTGGTTTTCCCCATTTAGATGTTGGGAGGGAGAAGCTAAAAGTGTTCTCAGATTTACTAGCTCCAAAATAACTAGTAGAACTTATTGATGAACCTCCTACTAAAAGGAGATTTTCACAGTGCTCATATACAAAAGGAATCACAGTATTCAAGAAACTTTGCATTGTTCTTGGAATTAGAGGTGTGGCAAAAACCTGATGAGATTTTTCTTCAATCAAGAAAAATACATAGTAGAGATCCTGAAGAGATTTAAGACGATGGACTGTAATTCCATGGACACACATATGATGATGAATTTGAAGGTGATTTTTCTTCAGATTTGGAGGATCTCACAGACATTTTGATACTAGATGTACCTGGTTAGCACCGGGCCAGATATATGCTTTGCAGCTAGTACATAGACATGTATAATAAAGGATGTGTTGATGTACTGACATGGTACGATTGGATATGGACTCAAAAATGTCTTGGACAGGTTATATCTGAGACATGGTGTAGAAAAGAACAGTGTAACTCCAGTACATATCCACAAATGAGAAAATTGTTGATATATTTACTAATCCTCTGTCCAAAATAAAGTTGAGTAGTTCCAAGAAAAGCTTGGTGTAGTATAGAATAGCTACATGGAGTATTAATGTTTCTCCATAAACAACAATAGATAGATAAAATCCCCACTAGTAAGTCATGTCGGACATGACTCTGGAGTTCTCCCCATCGGTAAGCCATGTAGTGGTACATGGCTCCAACATCAGTTAATCCATACATTAATATATGGCTTAGATTAGCTATGTATTGGTACGTGGGTGGGTTAATCCATGCAGTAGATAAGCCACTTAGTTGTACATAGCTCAGATTAGTCATGTAAGAATACCTAATTCAGATGTCGGTTAGTCAAGGTACATGACTCAACCAGTGGATATTGAATCTCATGTGGAGTGCACCCACATGAGAAGAGCTATAGTCAATACCTTAGATGACTATCCAATAGTAGGAACAGTCTTTGAGACTGTTAGGGACTACTAGATACTCGAGTGAGTTATAGTCAAGATTGTTGGGAGCAGTAAAACCTCTTGGAGAGGTCAGATAGCCATATAGTTGGCTAGTGGGGTACTGTAAGATAGAAAATAAAAATGAAACTAATTTGAAAGTGGTCAAGCCATGGAGAACATCACAGAGAATGGAAAGCTCACATAGAACTTATCTAGACCGTAGAAGATTCTAGAAGTCAACAAGAAAAAATAAATTTCTAAAGATTAATAAAAGGTGAGATTTTCTTTTTGCAAGAAAATTACATATTTTATGTGTTATGAAGGTTTGGTATGATGGATTGCAAATCCATGGTTTCTAGTTTAGGGAAACTAAATAATTTGGAATAGGTACCTTATAGGTTCCTTAATGTATTGTATACATAGTGGACCTGTTATTTGTTATGTTGTGAGTTAGATCATGTCTGAGATTATGTAGACATTAATAATGTGCTTAGGTACCTCTGAGGTACTATTTCTTATAGACTCGGATATGCCTCTAGTGGTGAGGTAAAGTTACTTGGTTATGCCAACTCCAAATGGAGTGGTAGTGTGTTGCGGCTAGTACTACATAAGCAAAGTGTATTGCAGCTATTACTGTAGAATCAAAGTGTATTTAGCTAGTACTACAGAAGCAAAGTATATTACGGCTAGTACTACCAACCAAAAATAAGTGTAGCTTAGAAATCTACTTGTCGAGTTGTTTAGAGAGAAGCTCACAAACATTCACTCCGATAATCAGAGTTGTACTAAGCTCTCAGAAAACCTAGTGTTTCATGATAACTCAAAATGCATTGAGATGAAGTATCACTTCATCAGAGACATGGTCCAGAAAGGTAATACTTTAGTACATTGCTATTGAAGAGAAGATTATAGATGTGTTAACAAAGCCTCTATCAGTGATAAAGTTTAGGTACTTCTAAGACAATATTGAAATGGAATAGAATTCCTCCCTCGTTGAGAGGGAGTGTTAAAGATACAACATCACGAGCCATTCTCCAAGCCAATCTTGTGTGCATACAGGATTGGGACTCATATGTTGAGGTAGGGATCTTGAGTTAGACTCAGTAACTTGGACTAGAATTCTTAAGTTGGACGTAAGAATGACTAAGCCTTCAGTTGTAAAAGGTTATTCGTCATTTGTTGAGGTGAATGCTTTGATGTATCAAAGTGATGATTCTGTAAAGTCTTGTTGGACAAGGCTCGGGAATTGTGTATCAAGTTAGATTCTCATGTGGACCTCCAGTTATAGTAGGTACCTATGAGGTGAACCTCCGGTTATAGAGGCAAATGCTTTTCACGTTGAAGCATTAATGTTGTGTGATGTATTACTAACCATGATCAATGATTGCTTTTAAGTCTCCTTTAGAATTGACCACCTCTAGAGTGAATTACTTTAGCATATGATCATTTGGTCCGAGAGCGATATAATATGATCACAACATTTGAAAAATATTCTTAGTATAATCTGATATGTTAGATATTTAAAGTTAGCAAATATTGACCATGTAGTAAAAGATCATAGGTAAAGTTAAATTGATAGAGAACAAGAGAATTTGAATTCCTTATGGGATGACTTCAATGAACTCGAATTGTTAAAAAATTCAGTTAAAGTAACAATGTATGCATTAGTTAAATATTGTTAAGATTTAGTTAAAGCAACAATGTATGCATTAGTTAAATATTGTTCAGCTTCAGTTAAAGCAACAATGTATGCATCGGTTAAATATTGCTAAGCTTTAGTTAAAGAAACAATGTAAGATTCAGTTAAATATTGTTAAGATTCAGTTAAATAAATAATGTATGCATCAATGAATTAAAGGAGAATCACAGTGGCCACTTCAATAAATAAATCGGTATGATTTTAGTTAAGATTAGTTAACTAAAGTGTTAATAAAAAGGAAATAGTTAACTAAAGTGTTTTGCATGATGACACTTTAGTTAAACTAAAAGAGGAAACTTTAGTTAAACTAAAGACGACACTTCAATTATTTAAGTGTTTTTGTGATGACACTTTAGTTAAACTAAAGACGACACTTCAGTTAATTAAGTGTTTGCATGATGACACTTGATTCATTGCATTACGAAACTTAAGTTAGTATCCTAACTAAGTGGTCATGCAATCAATCAGAATGTGAGTCCATCATGAATTTAGTTAAGCATGATTTAGTGTCAAAGAATAAAGACATTGCACATTGATAATGCAGGATTGAAGAAACCGAAGTGCACAACAATTATCCAAGAAGGAAATTCATTATAGTTTGCATGGGAGGATAATTCCCCATGCAATGATTCTCTATTTCTTGCATGGAAATGGTTTGACAATTTATGTAATGTATTGAACTCATTGCAAAGATCATATGTTTGATATGTCTTCTCTATTGCTCACTATTTTCTTATCTTGCACCCTGGGTAACAAAATCAATATGATATTGTAAAAAGACATTCTTGTTATCTATCATAATTATACTCTTAAGATTTGATGGGGTTTGTTATATATATAAAGAAAATAAAATAATATATAATGCATAAAATTATTAAAATTGTATAATAAATTATAAATAGTCATGAAACAACATGACATTATGAAAAGTAATAATTATTCCCCGTAAAAAGAATATATATATACACGAGATTTCCTTTGTAAAAATATATATATCAGACTTTATTAATAAAAATATATATTTATCAGCCTTCGTTGATTGAGTATTTTTCTCTTGCAGTGGTATCAGAGCACAGACACCTGCACTAGCGGCCGTCCAAGGTAATCGTTGTAGCCATTTCCCCTGCTCCACGAATTCTACTACTGGTCCTCCTTACCCTTCTGTGTTGTCTTGTCCTTTGTCCTTCTCCCAAGTCATACATCTCCTCCTTAATCCATGCTTAATCCATGCATTCCCTCCAGGTCTGCATCCCTCCCGTGTTTGCATTTCGCATTTCCTTCGCATCTCGCGCAGCTCCCGTCTGTTCCCCTGTACTTTTGTCTGCTCCCCTCGCAACATTCTCTTCCACTGCACTATCTTTCGCCTACCCTCTCCACTTCTGCTAGATCTGCATCCCATCTCCCATATTCCTTATCCTATCTCCCATATCCTACCACCTTCCCATGGGATCAGCTCCCCCAGTTCCATCCTCGTGTGCAGGCCTGGAATTTGACGTTCCATAGAACGTTTTTTTCATTTTTACACTTTTTTGACATGTAACTTTTTTATAAACACGTCAACTTTGACATATCAAAAAAATATTTGAAATGTCAATTTGACGTTTATGAATTTAGATCACCCATCAAAAATTTTAATATCTATGTTTACTAAAACTTAGCTAACAATCGTTGCTCATTGTATTGGGTCGGCTCTTAATTTTAATCTAGGAACACATAAATGCTAGACTTCTCTATTTCCGTGTATGTGCAAATTTTAAAATTTACTTAATTAGTAAATTTCTATATAAATATTTTACTCATATTTATATATAATATAAAAAAAATATTTTATTCATATTTATATATAATATTAAAAATAAATTGACACTCAGCAAAATTGGTTAAACCGTCAAATGATAGGCACTAAAAACTTGAAACCGTCATTAAAAATTTATTGACAAGCAGAATAAAATTGAATTTCCAGGCCTGCTCGCATGTCCCTCTTCCATCACTTCATCCTCCTCCAATCGCTCTTCCTCCCATGCCATTGTTCTGCCTAATCACCCTCCTCCAAGCCTCCTGTGTGCGCTCTCCTTCTCGCCCTTCACCCTCCTTCACGCTGCCAACAACCTTTACACCTTTGCACGCATCTCCTCTCTTCCACACTCCCTTCCACTTACCCCATCGCGTCTAGATACCAAATCCTACCCATCCACACTCAATTCCTTCCATGCCCTATCTTTACGCTCCATCGTCAATCCCATCCACACCTCCTCCATGTCTTCTTTTCCAAAAATAAATCTTGTCACTACCTACAATTAAGTCTGTGATTAGTTGTCATTATATTATCATTATTATAATATAATAATTATTAAATAAAAATATTATTATTATAATTATTTTTAAAAAAATAAAAGAAAATAATTGTGGTGAGCTGGCTTCAAACAGCCAACAAGAATAAATCAAGATTCATCGCAAGAAAAATCCCAGTAGTCACCAAAATGGGAGATATCAACGCTATATTGGACCAATCAGAAAAAAAAATATGCAGAACTCAAGGCAGACATCGACAAAAATAATAACGATCTAACAGGGCACAAGGCAGGACTGGATCAAGGCATCAGTACATTGCAAGCAGAACAAAGGAAGACATAACAAACTCTCAACATGATATTTACTAGACTACCGTCACCCACCTCAAATCCTCCACCTAGTTATAACCTATATCGTTTCAATACACCTCCTTCAAATACCCCTAAATCATCGGGCCAACCCGACCCGATGCCACCACATGAAGTTCCTTTCTTTAACATTTCATCAATATTAATTCCCCAAGCACACGGATACCATATAAGGGTAAAACTAGAGTTACCCAAATTTAATGGAGATGAGAATCAATGCATCGCATGGATCAATACGGACGAGGAATACTTTGATATTCATAACATACCCTACAACAACGAGATGATTAAGTACATCGCCATGCAGTTAGAGGGAAATGCATACAATTGGTACATGTGGTGGAAGAAGAAAACTTGAGTTTGATCCCTTAGTTGGAACACCTTTAAAAATGATCTTATTAATAGGTTTCAAGGAACAGCCAAGAAAGACTTCTTTGCCAAGATCACCATGTTGCAGCAAAAAGGCAGTATAGATGAGTACACATGTGAATGGGAATCTTTGGAAACTCTAGTTCCTAAACTAACCAATGAACAATGTTTGCAATCATACATACATGGACTAAAGCCGCACATTCGTGAAGAGTTAGAATTACATAACACTTCTACTATGGGAGAGTCAAGACGCAAGGCCAAGATTATTGAGAACAAGTTTAAACAATCCAATCAAGGTAGTTTTGACAAAAACTACTCCAAGAGGAATCCTACCCAAATAGAAGGGAACATCAAGGTATACACTACCACATCTAAGGGAAGGAGCACAACCCAGTTTAGAAGCCCAAAGGATGAGGGAAGTAAAGTGCAAATATTGTGGAGAAAAATGGGATCCTAAGCACAGATGTGTGCAAAGAAGAAACCCCCAAAAGTTGTATGCATGTGAAGCTGAAGAAGAGGAAAAAATCTCAGAATGTGAAAAGAAAAGTGAGGAAGATACAAGCACCCAACATGATTTCCTCTCGGAACTAGAAGTTGATACACCAAAGATCTCATTAGTCGTCATTACAAGGATATCCCAACCACAAACATTGAAGCTAAAAGGACATATAAACAATAACAATGTTTTGATTCTCATAGATAGTGGCAGTACGCATAACTTTATTAATGTTAATCTTGACAATGTATTCAACTTATTCGTTTATCCAATGCCTAACATTAAATTCATGGTAGAAGACGACAAGAAAATTGAAAATGTGGGAAAATTTCATAAGGTTAAATTACAAATGCAGGAGTATAATCTAGAATCTGACTTCTTTGTTGTACTTCTTGGAGGAGTAGATGTTGTGCTAGGAATCCAATGGTTGCAAACATTGGGTACTTACTCCGCTAACCCTCTAGAGCACTTCATCCAGTTCAATTGGCTAGGGACATAGTACAAGTTGTATGGTTTCAAACCACCCAAATGCAATTGGTACATCACATCAAATGGAAAGGCTAATTCGAAAAGGAGCATTTGCTTATGTAATTCAATGTCAAGAGATGGAGTTGCTAACATGTGAAAGAGATGACTGCAACCCTTTGGAGATACAAGACCTAATCCAAAAACATCACAAGGTGTTCCAAGATCTTCTGATGGAACTCCCACTAAATAGGAAGACATCACTTAATTGAGCTAGAGCCAGGGGAAAATCCTGTAAACATCAGATCCTACATATATCCTCATCATCACAAAATAGAGATTGAGAGGTTGACTCAAGATTTGTTAAAATGTTGAGTCATTTCAAAGAGTCGAAGCCCTTATGCAGCACTAGTAGTGTTAGTTTGAAAGAAGGATGAATCTTTCAGGTTGTGCATAGATTATAGAGGACTCAACAAAGTCACAATTAAGAATAAATTCCCTATTTCATTCATCGATGAGATGATGGATTAACTTCATGGAGCAAAGTACTTCTCAAAATTAGACCTGAGATTGGGATATTACCAAATCAGAGTTAGATTGGAAGACGTAGCCAAAACCGATTTTTGAACTCATGAGTGTAATTGTGAGTTCAAAGTAATGCCATTTGGGATAACTAATGCTCCAACCACTGTCTAAACTGCAATGAACGAATTGTTCCAGCCATATCTACGAAAGTTCATATTAGTATTTTTTGATGATATCCTCCTATATAGAAAAACATAGAGAGAGCAGGTTTGACACTTAGATTAAGTACTAACCATCTTGGAAGAGCATCAATTTTTTTCTAAGATGTCAAAATGCATTTTTGGGAAAGAATAAGTGGACTATCTTGGCCATATAATATTAAAAGAAGGAGTCAAATTCGATCCCAGTAAGATCAAGGCAAACACTGAGTGGCCCCAACCAAATAATATCTCAAAATTACGAGGGTTTCTATGCTTAACAAGGTACTATCGAATATATGTGAAAAATTACGCACATAAGACAACCCCCCTAACAAACTTATTAAAGAAGAATTACTTTTCAATGGAATTAAGAGGCAGAAAAATGCTTTGAAACATTAAAGAGAATTATGTCATCAACACCAATATTAGAAAGCCCATATTTCACAAAACCTTTTATCATTGAGTGTGATGCTTCGGGATTCGGGATAGGAGAAGTATTGATGCAAGAAGGTCATTTGATATCTTTTGAAAGCATGAAGCTCAATAAGAGAGAGAGAGTTTGAAATCCATGTATGATAAGGAAATTATTTCCATTATACATGCTCTAATAAAATGGTGACAATACCTCCTAAAGAGAAAAATATTGATAAGAACATACCACAATAGCCTTCAATATCTCCTTCAACAACAAACATTGTCAACTGAACAACATAAATGGATAGAAAAAATTACTACATTTGACATGGAGATACTACATAAGCGAGGGAAGGACAATGTAGTTGTTGATGCCCTTTCCTGAAAAAATGATGGAGTCAAATCTTATGAAATCTCAGTTGTAGTTCCATATTGGTTAGACGAAATCCGAGGAGAATACGCCAAGGACCCAGACACTTGTTCCCTAATGAATGACCCTAATCAAGGTTTGAGGTTTGAATGGATAAATGGAATCCTCTGGTATAAAGTAAGAATATACTTAAGCCCTACATCTCGGTTTAAAATCAAGGTATTGATAGAGTCTCATGACTCTCAAGCTGCAATCTATGTAGGTTTTTTCAAAACTTACTACAATGCTAGGCAATCCTTCTATTGGAAGGGAATGTATAAAGACATTCAAAGTTATGTAGCTGAGTTTGATACCTGTCAAAGAAAGAAAAGCAAAAATTTCATGACTCCAGGGCCACTCCACCCACTTCACATACGAACCCAAAAGTGGGAGGAAATTTCCATGGATTTTATTGAAGGGTTACTCGTATCCAAAGGCAAGGACAATTTTTTTGTGGTAGTGGATCGCTTAACAAAATATGCACATTTTATTGGTATTAAGAAAACTGACTCTGCTAAACAAATCGTTTAAGTGTTCTGTAAAAATATTTATAAATTACATGGATTTCCAAAAATCATTGTTGGTGACAGAGATGCCAAATTCACAAGCAATTTTTGGAAGGAATTTTGCAAACAAGTTGGGATCACTCTTAACATGCGATCATCCTATCACCCCCAAAATAGATGGACAAACAGAAGTTCTTAACAAATGTGTGGAATCCTATCTCTATAGTTTTGTCACTAACAAGCAAAATAATTGGTTACAATGGTTACACCTTGTAGAGTGGTGGTATAACTCCACCTATCATATGTTAGCCAAGATGACACCTTTTCAAGCATTGTATGGTTATGCGCCTCCTCAATGGAAGGAACTCATTCAAGGAGATGTAAAAGTACCTACAATAAAAATTCAACTTGAAGAGAATCAGAAGCTAATGCAAGTACTCATGGATAATTTAACTATGGCAAAAAATCATATGAAACAACAAGTTGATCAAAATAGGATAGAAAGAGGGTTTGAAGTAGTAGATTGGGTATTTGTAAGACTTCAGCCATACAAGCAATTTTCATGTAAGCAACAAGGAAAGAATAAATTAGCCCCCAAGTTTTATGGGCCATACCAAATTATCCGAAAAATTAACCCGGTAGCGTATGAATTGAAGTTACCAGACAAGAGTCGAATTCATAATGTTTTTCATGTTTCAAACCTCAAAAAATAGTTGGGTCAACATAAAATTGCTCAAACAACACTTCCTATGTTGGAAGAAGAAGGGAAACTTGTATTAGAACCAGAATTCGTCCTCAACAACAAAGAAAGAAGGCTATGTTCTCACATCATCAGGGAATACATCACTAAATGGAAGAATTGTCTAGAAGAAGATGCTTCCTAGGAAACAAAGAAGTTCACCCAGCAACACCCGTCCTTACATTGATTTGAGGACAAAGAATCTTAAAAGAATAGGAAAATGTTATATATATATATATATATATATATATATATAAGAAGAAAAGGAAATAATAAATAACACATAATAATGTTAAAATTGTATAAATAAATTATAAATAGTCATGAAACAACATGACTTTACGAAAATTCATAATTATTCCCCGTAAAGGGAATATATATATGTGGGGGGGGGGGGGGGATTTCCTTTGTAAAAATATATATATCAAACTTTATTAATAAAAATTTATATTTTATCAACCTTCGTTGAGTATTTTTTTCTTGCGGGGTTTTTTATCCTCATTGTTTTGATGATTTTCCCTAGGGTACAACCTGTGTTATCATTGAATGTGTTATGTGATTGAATGATTCATTGTTTCAAGTATTCATTATTTCTGCACTTAAAGAATTAAACTTCAAAGCTCAACATATTTGCAAAAAAAATGAACATTATGTGGGTGGCATAAGTGTGTTTTATATGTGTGTTCCTTAATATGTTTGCAAGGTGTATATGTCAATATGAGTTAATGTAATGATCTCTCACATGGAAGTGGGGTGGGATGTGATGCCACAGGAATACTATACTTCACTTCATTGGTAAACTTATATCCAAGCTTTGAGGTTTGTACTCGTTCTTTTTTATTAAAAGTCGGGAACTTTTTTGGTTTTGGCCAATAATATTGTGATCACACAAATTAAGAGATATGGATTCAAAAGGAGAATAATGCAATTGGTATTGATCTTGGAACAACTTATAGCTATGTTGTAGTGTGGTAGCAAGATAGAGTTGAAATTATTGTTAATGATCAGGGAAACATAACCATTCCTTCCATGGTTGCTTTCTCACCCTCTTAAATGCTAGTTGGGGATGGTGTCAAGTATCAAATCACAACCAATTCACACAACATTGTCTTGATGTCAAAATACTTATAGGAAGGTTATTCATCTACCCATATGTGCGTTTGGATCATGTCAAAATAGAAGTGTGTCTTTCTCTTCTAAAGTTTTATTATTATTATTAATTGTAACAACAAAACTGCTAGCCATAACTACAAGAGCAGTGACAACAACAATTGGAAGAGAGGTTGCACCGGGACTCATAATTCTCGGCTCGCTTGAATAAATTCCTAGTGCAGTTCCAATTTTCCTCGCTATAGAATAATATTAAATCTTTGTTTATCATCCATTGATATGTTGCCTAACTATGAATTCAATTGTTTGATTAAAATGTGGAGCCATTTCCAAATGTTTAGTAAATAATGGATAAGTTCTAATCAATTTTGAATAGTTCCAAAATGAAACAAGACATATCATGTAATAGTTAACATCAACCATTGTACATGTTGTTTTAATTGGCAGGGCATCCAAGCATGGGGGTGTACTAGATAACAACTGGCGATTGTAAGAAATTTTGTTTTATAAATCATTTCTATTTTTTTTAATTTTGATAATTAAAACCACTCTTGTAGGGATTTATGTCCCATTGGAATTCTCCTTCATGAATCATAAAGCAAAACTTATTGTAAATTAAAAAAATGAATTTATTTTAATTTTTTGAAAAGTTAAATTAATATCAAAATTATGTATAATTTTATAAATTTTTGTAATTAAAAAAAAACAAAACTAATGCAAATTAACAAATGTTGATTTCTTAACGAAAAACATATAAATAATAAATACTAAATTGTGAGTTTTCATTAGCTCGATTGGGCGTTTTCGAAATGCTCGATCAAGAGTTTTCAATAGCTCGATCGAGCTTCCGCTAACCACACATAAAACCTCGATCGAGGTATTTGAAAAAGACACAAAAAACATTGATCAAGCATTATAAAAACCTCAACCAAGCTAAGAGTTCAATCGTGTTATCTTGATCGAGGGATTTAAAATAGGATTTTATCCCTTTTTTCGGCAAATTTAATTTTTATGGCCTCTTTGGAAAGCCTAAACCATGTCATGGGATGCACCTTAAGTGGCATACTTCATACTGATAGATTTGTCAATGAATCATATATCTATTGGCATATACTTTATGATTTTTTGGATTCATATGATATTTTTTTTAATTTTCTTTTCAAACTTACACTTACAAAAACATGTCCACAACTTCGAATTAGCACAAAGAAAAATCAACAGCATAAAAAGTACACAGCCAACAAAATTCAAAAAATATATATGATGACGCGTCGTTTTCAAAAGAGTATTTTTTGTTTTTCAAATTTTATAACTAGTAAAAATAAATAAAGAAATATAACTTTTCAAAATAAATTACAAAAAAATATGTTCGCCCCGGTGCATTTTGGGTAGATTATGTTCATATATATATTTTCAAAAAAATGTGTTTATCACTAAATTATTTACATGAACACAAGTCACTTATTAACTTTTCCTGAAATTTACAAGAATGAATCTTTCATTAAATACAATTTTGACATATTATACTATATTTTTCTAATATAGGTGGAAAGACAACATAATTCACTACAATTTGATTTTTTGTTGCATGTCAGAATTCATAAGGAATATATGAGTTTTAAGGGCTTTGATTTAATAAATGAGTAAAAAAACAAATTTTCACCATCACTTTTGGTCAAAAAGTGTTACTCATCTTCATGCATTCACCCATAACCCAACACCAGTAAGCATACTCTTGGCTCTTTCCATCAACATCCTATTCAACCGTTTTTCAATTCCATTGTGCTAAGGGGTATATGCAATTTTCTTATGGATTTCAATTCCATTCTTCTTGAAAATATTATCAAATGCTACATAAGAAAACTCCCCACCATTACCAACCCTCAACACATTAATATTATCAAATGCTACATAAGAAAATACAATTGTTTTCTTTGTGCGTAACTCGATTTATAAAGCAAGAGATTGTTTAGGTACCCAAAAGACGTGACCATCATAAGTAGATACAAGTTCTAATTTTTAAGGTGTAGATTCTACACATCTCCTTGCTAAATAAATTGAATAAATATTACATTTAATGGTGCACACATCAAGTTGAAACAGAGTGCCCACATGAACATGCACATATTATCTCCTTGGATTGTCTTAAACCTTTTATTATCTCGTTGGATTGTCTTAAACCTTCCCAAGGCATATATGCATTTTGAGGGCTTCGATTTAATAAATGAGTAAAAAATTAAATTTTCACTATCACTTTTGGTAAAAGAAGTGTTACCCATCTTCATGGATTGACTCCTAAGACAATACCACTAAGCATACTCTTGGCTCTTTCCATAAATTTTCTATTTCAACCATTTGCAATTCCATTGTACTAAAGGGTACATGCAATTGTCTTCTAGATTTCAATTCCATTCTCCTCAAAAATCTTATCAAGTGCTACAGAAGAAAACTCACCACCATTACCAACCCTCAACACATTAATGTTCCTACCAATCTTATTTTTCAAGAGAAATTTAAACTCCTTAAACCAACCAAATCCATCAGATTTACAATTGAGAAAATATACTCATGTCCTAGAATAATCATCAACGGATGACACCTAATTCAAAGACTTAGAAATATATTAAATTTAATGGGATCACGTACATTAGAATGAATTAAGAACAACCCTTGAAAATATTTGTGAGAACCAGAATAAAATTGACCACTATAACTATTTTCGATATATGCATGCCATGTCCCCAATTAAATAATTTCCAAATAAGACTATTTGCAAATAATGTTTCACCAACCTACTAGTTCCCTAGGTTGACATGGAGACATAAATTTTGTAACAAGGGACTATGGGACCCAAAAGTACTTTAGTTTACTATATTAACATTTAAATGGGTCACATAAATGATAAATTATAAGAAAATAATGTGGCATGGGTTCATGAAGACACTTGGAAGCTTGTGGATCCTTTGGGTGACTAAATTCCCCGCACACTTGGCATGATATTCATCCAAATTCAAACACATGGGTAATGTAACATTATTAGATGGTGATGTGTTTTAAAATATCCTATAATGAGACAAGTAATTTGAATTGGTAAATGACGGTAACTCCAATGGAAGAGGAAGAGACTAGACGACAAGGTGTGCCACTTGGAAGGAGATTCTATGCACTCTATGACAACAAATGATGGAAGATTCTATGACAAGTATAACAAATTTAGACCTGTTTTCTGACATTTGACAAATATGACATGACAGGGATAAAAATAGCCACCAAGAAGTTGAATTTGGGAGTTAGAGGCAACCATTGGAATTGGGGAAAGAATTGGAGCATGAAGAGGAAGACAAGTGTCATGAGGGTTACTAAACCACTAAGATCAGTTGGAGGAATATCATAGAGATAAATTCGACCTTAGGAGGCCTCATGAAGTTAATAAAATTATGTCTTGAAGAAGGATAATGAATTTTTATCATTTGTTAATTGGCCTTTGGCATTTTGGAGAGATTTTGCTTGTCAATTGCACAGTGAGTGTTCACTCTCCCTGCTTGTGAACCAATTTCGAGGGAGTTGGATTCCTTTCCAAGTTGGTTGATGGAGATTCCATTCAGAAATATCATGGGTTATTAATGAAGGAATTTTATTTTCATATTGAATGTCTATACAGTCGAATTCTCATCTATCTCCCCATTCTCTCATTCCTTCTTCTTCATTCCCCCACACTCTCAATTGATGGCGCACTTGTTGGAGTGGTGCTTGCAAATTCACTGAGTATAGTTGATGAAAAAGATTTGATACATGACTCATGTATCTGTAATATCATTTCCATATTATCTTTAAGTATAAATATCAGAAATACATGTATTAAATGCTTGCATTCCCATGCTATTGAATAACTAGTTTTCATTGATTTGGCTTCAATATTGAAGTAGCTTTATATGAGATTTGTATGAGGATTTTTATTTGAGTTTGATGATGTTGGAGAAGACATATATTATTTAATACTCTGTAATTTAATTCCCATAATATATTCATCTTTAAATTCAAGAAACTTCTATGTGAAAATCTTGCATTCTCATGCCATTGTATCTCTAGTTTTCATAGATTTTGGCTTCAATCTTGAAGTAGTTTTATACCAGATTTGTATGAGGGATATTCTATGAGTTGGATTATGTTGGGAAATCCATATAATATTTATTACTCTGTAATTTCATGTCCTTGTTCTCTGTGGCTCGAAATCCAATAAACTAATGTGTGAAAAGCTTTCATTCCCATGCCATTGGGTCACTAGTTTCCATGACTTTGGCTTCGATCTTGAAGGAGTCTTGTATCAGATTTGTCTGAGGGATGTTATCATATTTTTACGATTTTTTGAAAGCCATATATGATGTGTTATTCTGTAATTTCATTTCCCTATGATCTGTGGGTCAAAATCCAAGAAATCCATATGTAAAACTCTTGCAATTCCATGCTACTAATTCACTAGTTTTCATGTATTTGACTCCCATACTGAATGAGTTGTATACTAGACTTGTATGAAGGGATTTATATGGTGTTTAATATTTTTTGGGACTGTATATGGTCCCTATATTTCACATCATGATATTAACCTCTAACTCTACCTTTCATATGTCAAAATCGAGCTAGTTATGCAATTTCCCCATAAGCAATCTCACTGAAAGTTATCAAACGAATGTGGAACTCTATAACCAATTTTAAAAACTAATAACCATGTGTAATGGAATTACATGGGTTCTTATATCAGTCCCCATAATCTGGTTACAAATTTTGGAGGTTCGTTCATGAAATGGGAATCTCAGTTGGCCTACACCCTAGGGGGAATTTCATCACAATTTCCTAGTGATTTTTGGGCTTCTTGTCATCAGCCCAAACAAGGTTGAAGAGGTATAAATTATGATCCAAAGTATCCATAAAACCACCTTTGGTTTTTTTAATACTCACCATACCATCTCCTTTCAAATTCGGGACCATTTGGTGAAATTTGGAACCCTCTAGAGTCATGACTTATTAAGCTCAAATTTTGCCCGAATTGCACTTTTCTCCAAAATTCCAAAAAAGGGACATTACAGTGGTATCATATCATGTTCTTGGAACCTATTTAAGTTATGGATGATAGATATTAATTTAGTATACTCATTAATTCATATTTTGATGATACAACCAAGTAGCTTATGGAAGAGTTCGGATTGGGGTCCATCCAACTTAGGGGTAAGATGGAAGCAAGGGGTAAAACAAGTTGCCATCATGGAGAGAAACATAATACCATTCATTTTGAATACTTTTATGATTGGTTTAATGTATTTAGGAACAATAATTAAAATGTGAACTCATTAAGGAACAATCAACAATCCACAAGTATTGAGGAGACCAAGGAGCCACTAAGTTATGTGGGTGGTGAAGCAGAAAAAGCATTACATCAAGAGGGTAGAAAGTCACTCCCAAGTGAATTTCAAAAAGATGAGAAAACATCACATGATAATGTAGAAGAGTGCCTTAAAAATATTGAATATAATTCTAAACACATTCTACTGTGGACATGGACCAAAGGGCATCTACTGTTGGATGCTTGAACTGTGAAGGAGTACCTACTGATGGGTGCTCACAAATATATGTTGGTGAAATAGATATCATATTTGAAAATTTTGCTACAAGACAAATTTATCATAAGCATGAAGATGAATACCTTGTGACAGATAATGAAGAACCAAGATCAACTTCCCCATCACCACTTGAGCTTCAAGAAGTTGACCAAATCAAGAAAAAAGAAGAAGAGGAGATTCACTCCCATGAACCATCCTTCATTGAAGGGTGTTTGAAGATGAATTAAATGGATTTTCATGAGGCCCTTAGCATACTCCATGACACTAAAGAATTTGTTTCAAATTCTTGTTGGAAAATTTCTTCATTGGAGGAGCCATCCTTCTTTGAAGACATGGAGAAGATTCAAAGAGAAATGTGCAACATTGAAGGTAATTTCATGTCTTTGATTTTTTATAGAAACAATTTGGCTGAGCTTAATGAATGGTTACATGAATCATACTTGAATAATTATGAGGATATTCATAATCTCAAAATTCAAAATGAGAAACTTCTTGAGAGGTTGCAAGATACTTTTTCTTCCTCCGGCTATGTTTCAGATTATCATATTGTAGATTCCTTGGAGGATTCTCATGACATCTTGGATCATGAGAAGCATAAAAAATTGAAGGATCTTGATGTGTTTGAAGATGATCTTAATGAGAGCCAATCACTTTTTGTGGTGGAAGAGGAACTTGATTTGCCTCTTGAAAATGGTTACACACTTTTTGAAGAAGTACATGATTCCACCACCTTAGAACCAACCCATGAGGAAAGTTTTGCATTTTTAAGGGAGGTGAATAATCCTACCCATATGGATCCTTCACATGATGAAAATTTTTCACTTTCTGATCATTTGGGTGAGTTGGTTCTTTCTCCTATATCCTACACTTCCAAATTTTGCAGTATTCATCCTAGTGAAGTATGGGTGAAAGGTTTCTTTTTTATAGTGACACATGAACAGTATGGAATGTTGGCAGGAATTTTGGGATAAGTTAGTTGCGCGGCATCACGAGTGTCGTGCAAGCTCAAAAGACACCGTGCAAGTGAAAAATGGCACACCCGGCGGAAAATAGACTATTTTATGTATTTTATGTCAATTTTTGTACTTTGGACCATATTTTGTGGATATTGGTCATTATTTTGTAGATTCAATTAAGAATTGGTTAAGAGTTAGTTAGAAGTGGACCTTCAATGTAAAGGCGCAAGCCTATAAATAGAAGTAGAATTGCAAACGAGAAGAGGAAGAATGGATACTGATACCAAGAACACTTGAGTGAACCTGTTGAATTGTGGATTGTTTTGAATCTATGAATCACTGCACAGAAGTAATATGATAAGACGGGAGTTGATATGAATTGTTATTTCTTTTAAATGTTTGTGTCTTTCTTTTTCTATGATCTAATGGTGAATGCGAATTTAATGCACGATATGGATCTATGATGCGATGTTTTCTGCTTTTAAATGATGTTATTTGTCTGGATCTATTTGTGCAATGGTATGATTGTTTCAGTTATGAATGAATGATGTGATATGTTAATAACAATGATGAGTAGCCTTGTTGATGATTAAGTAGCTCGTCAAATATGTTCAATAAATTAATGAATTGTCAATCCACATAGTCCTCTTCTATTCTGCGGAATCTTGGTTTTGACACCTCTCCCTCGAACATCTTGGGTGAGAGTTCATCCACTTTGTGGGTGTTGTCGGGCAGGGTAAAACCTATCTGGGTCGATGCTCAAGGAGCTCGTGGTGAGTTGAGCGTCGATAGAGTGGGAACCCATGTCGACTGGTTTTGTTGTTTGGGTTTGTGCCAACAAATGGTTCCATTTCTAGGACCCTGTTGCAACTGAGAGGAGGATATGTGGCATCTGACGAGACCATAAATTCAAGATTGGTTTGATCAAAAGCTACGAGAATTTGCTGAGGCATAAAATCAGAACCCTAGACTGACGACAGACAAGTGGTTGGTGAGATACATACATGACAGTCCTCATGAATATTTTTTCTCTGAATTTCCCATCATATTGTACAAGTGGTTGACGAGGTTCACTTACAAGATCACAAATTTCCAAGGAGGAGAGCCAACATCCTGGACCGCTGAATTGATCTAGGAGTTGCAGGAAACTGAAAAGAAAAAGCATCATAGACTGTTGAGGTCTGGCTATATAGTATCCTGGAAGGATATGTCACTGAGCTAACGATCATCCTACAGGAAGGCAGAAAGGGAATTTTTCAATGGACCCACAGGTAGGTTCTTGTTGTCTCTACAATTGTCAATTAAGATGCTTGTCTGTGAAAATGGAATACTGAAGATGCACCTCAAGTAGTAGAAATCTGGTGTGCGGAGGCGGTGGATACCGCAACAAAAGGGGGGCAATGAATGGGAATATAAGGGGTAGATGGGTGCAAGTTTCGACGAGACTCTGAGGGAAGCCGAGGAATAAAGTGGCTTCACGAGCGAAGGAGCAATATTTCGACAAGAGAAGAGGTAGAGGACAGGGGAAGGTCCTGCTGTGATCGAACTGCAAGACCGCGAAGGAAGACCACAAGGGACGAAGGGACCCTACAGTGACGAAGAGGACGACCAAACCCAGACTACACCAAGGATAGTAGTAAGATCAAACCCCAGTAGAAATGTACCCATGTCTTCGCGCACTACTCCACATTCGAGAAGAAACACAAGTCCCACGTCAACTTACCTGACGTGCCAGCAATAATCTAGTAGTAGATCAGCATATGTAGGAAGAAGTCCCAGGATGGCAAGCAACGACACAAAATTACCTTTGTTCAATGGAAACGAGACTGATGATCCCAAACAGTATTGGTTTCTATGCAAGGGAGTGTGGACTGTCAGACAGACTACTGATGATGATGTCAAGAAAGGTCAATTGGTGACTATCCTCTGGGGTCTTGCACTAGATTGGTACATGAAATTTATACAAGTTTCTACAGGGACCCCTGCAAAAAAATTGGATGAATTTAGGAAAGGACTAATTGAAGTGAAGTATATTACATAGTTAAAGGAGATTAAGCAATTTCCTAATGAGACCGTTTGGGATTTCGATCAACGATTTAGACACTGATGGAAAGAGTCAGTTTCGACATGAGCGAAATTCAGCACAAAGAATGGTTTATCGTAGCGTTGGTATCTCATATCTGGCAACCACTAATGCATTATAAGATCGCAACATAGAGCAAGGCTCTGTATATTGCAATGAAGTTGGAGGCTTCACCTATTGGAGAAAGCGCAGCTAGCATGAGCCAAATTCAGGCACAGTTGGTGAACATGACGCTTCAGTTACAAGACATTAGTAAGGGGAAAGAGAATCGCGAAGATATTTGGTGCACTCGATGTCGTGCGGATGGACACACCAAATATAATTTCTTTGACTTCCAAAACTATCTGTTATCTGGTGGTACAATCTCTACCTCAACCACAATAAACACCACCACCACAAATGCAATTTATACTGTCACAGCCGCAACCATAGTTCGCACCACGGACACAATATAATCAGATGTCGATGTCTCTGCCACAGCCACAGTATGTTCAGGAAGCACACTACATTTAGCAGCAACCAAATCCCCCACTGCGGCAATTTGCTCAGCTGCAATACCAACAACAAGGAGGATTCCACGGAGGATTTCGAGGAACAGAAGGAGGCTTTGGTAGAGGAGGAGGACAAGGTCATGGACCTGTCCATTATTAGGGGTATTTGAACATTACCAAAGAGATTTCCCACAATTGCAGTGTTTTTGAACATACTGCACTGCAATTGATCATACTGTCGAGAACTTCCCACAACTAATCTCTAGATGGCAGGCAAGAAATGTTCCTCACTTGCAGAATTAGAACTAGTTGTCGAATCAAAGTTAGCTACAGAACCATAATCAGTTGTATATTCAGGCTCAGAATCAAATTCCACTTTAGAATTAGACTGTGAATCAACCAATGAACCCGCCACTAAAATAGAATCCATCGACGAACCAAAATCCATCGACAAACCAAAATCAAGGATCGACAGTTGCGATGATCTCAGCAGATCCTAGAACAAAGGATGTCGACGTTGATATCTTCACCCATGGAGGTTCACCGACCGGAGAAGACGACCCCCGTCTACAGGTTCGATTGGCTAGAAAGAAGAAGGTACCATTCAATATTGTTGCAGAGTGAGATACATTGTTCAAAGTGTGGGATGTGATAGGAAGAAATCCTGGTAAGTCACCTATTTATAAAATTCCATCTGCTTTTTATTCTTTATTGGAGACAGGACCATCGCAGCAGCATGGTAGGACCATCGCAGTAGCATGGTACCTTGCAAAACGTATTTGAGAGTTGCTTGTCACTAGCAAGAGATCCCAATTCTCTTGCCAAGATTGAGAATATGTTGCATCGACCGGGTAAGGAGAGGAAGGACTCTGTGGTGAACTCTTTGCATAACAAAAAGACGGGCAAAGAAATGCGCATAAAAATTCAAATAGGGGACTATAAGGTAGATTCGGTTATTCTAGATCTCAACTCATATGTGAATATCCTGACAAAGTAGACATGGAAGAATATGGGGAGGCTGATGTTTGGTTGGTCCCTTGTGTAGCTGCGATTGGATAATCAAGCCAAAGTCCAACCAATTGGGCATGTGTCGAACATGGTCATAGATGTTGAAGGTATGAAGACATACGTTGATTTCGATGTGATTGAAGTTGTTAATGGGGGAGGCTCCTATCCCACATTGCTGGGGATTCGATGGGCCAATGATAGTATGGAATTAATTAACTTTAAGAATCGGATGATGACATTTGAAAACCACGACATCTGAGACATCGCTCCTATGGATCCAAACGAAGGGCGAAGATATATTGAACTAGTGAAAGATGAAGTTGTCAGGGGATGGGATCATGCTTACAACATTTCAGAGGACTACATCCACCCAACTGCTGATGGAGAACTTGGTTGGCGCAACGCTATTTCTGGGTCCTCTGATTCAGACAATGTGTTAGAAAACTGGAAAAATCGCATGCACGAGGTGTCAGTCAGGAAGTGTGGTTTTATCATGCAGTTGGTGTGCCATGTCACGACTGAGATTGATGAATTACCAATCTACAAGGGGTTTCCTGAGCTATATGAATTCCTAATGGAGTTTGAAGAGAAGGTATCAGAACCGCAATGATTGATGGCGCTGGAGGAAGCAATAAAAACTACTCCAGCATGCTGGTGGGCGACTCATAAGAAGACAATTACTGGATGGGAGCAGTGTCGACGGCTGAATACAATGCGCTTCAATGATGCAGAAATATATCACACTAGGAGGTATGATAGGCAGAATGACCCCAGCAGTCACTTGATAGAATGTTAGACTCGGTGGGCATTGCGATTGAAGGATGAATGGGTCCACGCCTTTGTCCACAAATTGGATGAAATGCCAATATCATGGTATGTATCAGAGGAGTTGCGCTGATAAATAACCACTTGGGAAGAGCTAACAGTTTGCTTTGCTCATACTTTCCATTCCGTGGATACCAATTTGGATGTCTATAATGCACTTCAACTCATTCATGATGTGGTGTTGAAGGTAGTTCCAGTTGCATATCAAGTGGATCCACATGTGCATTACCACATGCAGTCGATGATGGAATGTTATAATGTGTCTGGTGAACTTGAGGACGATGATGAGCTACGAAATATCAATATTCCAGAAACAGAAGGGAGTAGGGATGTCACAGCATCAGATATACCAACCGATCCCATGAACCAGTTGCTGAAAATTACAAAAGTAAACATTGGGATAGAGGAGAATCCAAAATTTGCAAGTATTGGGGAATATTGGGATGAAGAAACCATGGCAAAGATCATGGATCTCTTTCATGAATTTCAAGATCTGTTTCTAACGAAGTTCTTGGAAATGAAAGGGGTACTGGGTGATTTGGGAGAGATGAAGATTCCATTAAAACCAAATGCGAAACCAGTAAGGCAGAGGATGTATCGCTTGAATCCGAGATACAAGGAGAGGGTTAAAGTTGGACTAGATAGGATCTTGGATGCTGGAATAATTGAGCCAGTCGAAGAATCGAAATGGATCAATCCTATGGTGGTCCAAGACAAGAAAATAGGTGAAGTTTGGATCTGTGTTGATCTAAGAAAATTAAATGATGCATGTATGCATGATCCATTTCCGACACCATTCACATATGAAGTGCTGGAAGGAGTAGGCAGTCAGGAGATGTATTCTTTCATAGATGGATTCTCTGGTTATCATCAGATTAGGATCTCAAAGGAGGATCAGAATAAAACAACATTTGTTACTGAATGCGGTATTGTTTCATGTACACAGTAATGCCTTTTGGATTGAAGAATGCACCTACGATATTTTATCGGGTTGTTGTCGCTACATTCAAAGATTTTATTAAGAAGTTCCTATAAGTTTATATGGATGATTGTACACTGTATGGTCTTATTAGGGATCATCTGGAAAACCTGCGACATATGCTGTAAATATGTCGATAGCATAAGATTGCGCTAAACTCAAAAAAGTGTATTTTCTGCACACCTTTTGGAATGTTGTTGGTTCACATTGTTTGCAAGAAAGGATTGTTGGTTGACCCTGCAAAGATAGCGCTCATTTTGAGCTTGCCGCCACCTATGAACGTGAAAATGCTTAGGGAGACACTGGGGCACACCGGGTATTATCGCAAATTCATCAAAGGGTATGCTACGATTAATGCCCCTATGGAGAAACTATTGAAGAAATATGTTACATTTGTATGGAATCAAGAGTGTCAAGGAATCTTTGACACGTTGAAGGCCAAAATGGCCTCAGCACCAATACTTGTGTTCCCAGATTGTAACAAGGAGTTCCATGTCCATGTGGATGCATCGTCTGTTGCATTGGGAGTGGTACTCGTGCAACCAGTAGAAGGGGATCTAGATCACCCGATCACTTTCGCTAGTCGGAAGTTGTCATTTGCTAAGAAAAATTATACGACCACGGAGAGAAAAGGTCTAGCGATGGTATATGCACTGCAGAAATTCAGGAATTGTCTCTTAGGAGGTCATTTTAAGATGTTTACCGACCATTCTGCTTTGAAGTACCTAGTCAATAATCTTGTGTTGGGGGAGAAGATATGTCGTTGGCGACTTCTTTTCCTAGAATTTTATTTTGAGATAATTGTGAAGCTGGGTCGCTTGAATGCTGGCTCCAATAATTTATCCCAAATTGACATAGGAGAAGATCCAACCAATATTGAAGAAGGATTTCTCAATCCGTAGTTATTCAGAGTCGACATGGCAGATGACTATTATGACCAAATAATCTAGTGTTTGGAAATGGGAGTCACGCCAGAATATTTCTCAACAAGACAGAAGAAGCAGTTGGTGGTTAAGGCCTCATATTTCCAGTTGATTGTTAGCCATCTCTATAAACTTGGACCAGATGAGATTTTGTGGCATTGTGTCCTACCGCATGAGAAAGGGAAAATTTTGGCGGAAGCACATTCGGGGGTCGATGGGGGACACTATGGAGGTCGTGCTACTGCAAGGAAGGTTCTTCGTGCAGGGCTCTGGTGGCCCACTTTACATAATGATGCAACAGATTATGCGCGGCACTGCGATATCTGTCAACACACTGGAAAACCATCGTAGCGGGATGACTAGTGTCGCAAGTAACTTTGCAACCTTTTGATAAATGGGTTGTGGATTTCATGGGTCCAATCAACCCACCTAGGAAGAGAACTAGCACGTGGTACATAATCATAGTGACAGACTACTTGACGAGGTGGGCGAAGGCCGCACCAGTCGTGGATTGCACAGCTGTGACAACATCCAGATTCCTATTTGAAAATATTGTGACATGGTCTAAATGTCCAAGGGTACTGATGAGCAACCAAGGCAATCACTTCATCAACCTCACAGTAAGCTCACTAACGAAGGAGTTGCAAATACAGCATAAGAAAAGTACCCCATATCATCCACAGGCGAATCGGACAGTAGAAGCCTTCAATAAGATCCTGGAGCATGCGCTTACAAAGGTATGTAATGCTAACCGTGATGACTGGGAATTGAATATTCCAACAGTGTTGTGGGAATATCACACCACTTGCAAGAGATTGAAGGGGTGTCCACCGTTCAAATTGGTATATGGACAAGAAGCAGTCATGCCTATGGATTACATTGTCCCCATTCTGCGCATTGCAGCAACGACGGGCATGGATGATGAAGCAGCGCTAGAGTAGTTTGTGGCATAGTTGATACAGCTTGAAGAGGACCAATTTATTGCAGGATTCCATCAATGCATCGAGAAGGATCGACAAAAGGCTTGGCATGATCGCCACATAAAGAGCAAGCAGTTTTAGGAAGGAGATTCAGTGCTACTATACGACAACAAGTTCATGAAGCATCCAGGTAAGTTACAGATGCATTGGTTAGGTCCATACCTTATTAATTCTATTACTTCTGGAGGGGTAGTTTAGCTGCAGTAGTTAGATTGAGTAATGCTACCAAAGCTTGTGAATGGTAGTCAGCTGAAGCCCTATAGGACAGGGTCAGAACCGCAAGGTGCTTGAGGCACTGTGCAAGAAAAGAAAAGAAAAATATAGAATCATGCATGAATGGAAGGCGCACCAAAAGGGAGTGGTTGCGCAAGAATAGGAGTTAGTCACGCAAGTAGGAGGTCATGTTGGGTTAGGCGTAGGGTGCGAGCAGATGTCACATCAGTAATCAATGAATACAGTTAAATGAAAATGCTTGTAGAAGTGACGTGTAATGATGGTGGAGCCAACTGTTGGGTTGGCAGGATCGGCGATAGATTTAGGTAGTTAATGAATGATTTGGTCATAATGATCGAATTGATGTCATAATGATGAAGTATGAGTCGATTTGGCGCTATAAGAGAAAGCTTGCTATGGTCGAAAGACACCATTGTGCAGAGTTGAATTACGTTGAGTTGTAGAGTTACCGAGTTTTGGAGAGAGATGTTGAGAAAACCTGAGAAGAGTAAGGAAGTTACTAAGTCCGGAGAGGTTGTGAGCTTAGTAAGTCGAGAAAGGAATTGGTATGGTATGCAGAGAAACTCAGACACCATTGAGAGTTCGAGTGAGCGAGATTCACCGCTCAAACCCGTTGCAATTGAAGAATAAGTCGCAAGTATGCAAGTTGGCTCGTCAATGAAGAGGAAGGCGCAGAAGCCTATCTCTCCGGCATCACAGAAGCCACATAACAAAATGACCACAAGGGTACACAGAGATGGTACACCACAGACTGGGCCATCGAGCCCTGAAGTTATGGATTTTGCTGCTAGAGCAAGGGTGTATATCAAGGACATCCCTGGCTACATCCCTCCTAGTCGGCTCAGTGCGCATGCCAGTAAGCCTACAAAGAACCAGAGATACCATATCATGATGTCGATGATACCACAAGGAATGGTATGCACTTCTAATATTGTGCCTGCACTGATGCTGCTGAGGTACGAAGACCACGACCTGCTTGCATTAGAGGATGTCACGAAGGAGTCATATCTGCCAATAGTCTCAATAGAAGGAGACCCGATGGAGCGTATTCCACAGGATTGGACAAGAGGACTAGACAAAGCTGGATTAATCAGGTTGATCAATATGCCGCACCTTGGGCATCCAACTGAGGCGAATGCATGTGAGAAACAAATTTTGGCATGTTTTGATGGGGGGTATTAATGGCTAGATGAGCCAATTTCAGTCACGGTGGAATTGATTTCAGTAATAACGGGGTTACCCAAAGATGGGCCATACCCCTCACAGTACATCCAAGGAAAAGATAATGACAGAAAGTTGGCAATGACTCTAAAGAAGCACTATTCTCTAGAGCGCGACGGGAGAGCTTACAACATTGATAGCATAAATGATCGTGTGGTCCATATTGGTGCCAGGATTTTGGCTAGTAAAGTAGTAAGGAAGAACTGCCCGGTTCAATGTAACTCTGGGTTGGTCGCATGTTTTGAGTTATGTACGCAAGGCACACAAATGAATTGGTCCCTTTTTCTGATGAACCAGCTAGTGGAGGATGCAAAGGCCGCACTGGTGGGTGCAAGATCATTTACATATAGTTGGCTCTGCATCTTGATTATGCTGGTAACTTGGATGGAACCAGAGGATTACCAAGGTATGGATGTCAAAGTAGTAGAGGTGTGCAAGGGCGCCAGATATCAGAATTTATGGTGGGTTAAGGAAGTAGATAAAATGGTAGATTGATCGATCCAATTTTGGATCTACTGGGAAGCGTTGTAGGCAGTAGTGGCAAAAGTTCCATGGATGACAGAAGAAGCCACAAAAAAGTATTGGAGGATTGCACATTTTTCAATTGGACCCCACACTGTTTACGTTCATGTGTGGCAAGATCCCGCCAAGAAATGGGTACCAATGAGGTAGAAGGTGTCTGATATGGAATTGGAGGCAGAGATTAATGGTTGGCCTACAGAGTGGTGAGAACCGATCAATATAGTAGAAGTTTCAATAGAAAAACCAGCAGATGCACCAGAGGATCCCATGTGCAAAGATGACAACCAATTGGATGATGACTCATCAACAGAGACACCTACTGACCCAAAAACGCAGCGCATACTCTAGGAAATTAGAGCAAAGAAGTGAATCGATCAAGCTGCGACCAGCAACACCGTGTCAGCAATGGAAGCACAACTGCACCGACTTGTCAAGGCTGTCAATGATGCGACTAATGCCGCCACAAAGGAAATGAAGAAATCAACACAAGAAGGATTTGTCGAGGTGAGAACTAAATTGTATTTTGTTTATAATATTGTTTTGCAAAGAGTACCAGAGAGCGCAGCTGCACAGGAGTACATGTCAATCAGCACCGAACCGCGGGCTAGGAATGTTCAACATCCCTCGACTGTGATTGGCACCGGATAGGAGGACTTGAATACCTCCCTGCAATGGCTGCAAACCATTTCCTTGGATATCAACAAATTGTCTACCCAGACTTTAGTGCACATACAGCAGGTCGCCAACCAGGAGTTGGCCAATAGGGAGAAGAATATCAGAGACCAGTACTTGCAATTGCAAGAGAAAGCAGACACAATGCAAAAAGAGGTAGAAAATTTGCACTGAGCCAAGGAGAAATTGATCGAGGACAAAGCACAAGTGATAGAAGTATTTAAGAAAGTGCATGAGGAATTGGAAGCGGCCGTAATAGATTCCTATCAGCATATCTTGGAGAGCACCACAGAGTTGCATGCGATATCCAAATCAAAGAAGCTTGGAGCTGTTATTGAGCAGCTATAGAGTGAAACCAACATTTTGGATTCACTGATACACCCCTCCACACCACCAGAATAGATAACCACATGGAAAGATGAGATAGAAAAGATGGAAACAAAGCTCGATGAGTTAGAGCAGGACAGAAAGAAAGTTATAAATACCACTATGCAAGTTTGGGGTATCATAGTGCAGTACGAATAGCTAGAGAAACTGATTTCACAGTTGCAAGAAGCGGATGGGAAGTTGGTGACCCTGAAGACGTCGCTCAAAGAAATGTCATTTATGATGTAGATCACCAAGGCATCGGAGCTAAAGGAGATGCAGCAGCAAGTCACAAGCACAAAGGAAAGGCAGTTGTGGCGTAGTGCACAGTTAGACGAGTTCAAGGAGATTGGAGCGCAAATATCAATGAAAGCAGTTTCTACGCTCTGTTTCGCACAAAAAGGAAAAAAAAAACATTGCTACAAAGATGGTTGAGAACCCTGTCAACCATGATCCAAAGGTGAGCCAGGATATTACGAAACAAGTCAAGGAGCAGGTCAAAGCGATCACTCAGCAGTTTGCAGATTTTAAAGCCAAGATCATTGAGTTTACCATCTACAGATAAGCATGGCTCCAGGGCGAGCCACAAGATTGTGTTGGGGGCCTGTTGGCAAGGTTTTTGGGACAAGTTAGTTGCGCAGAATCATGAGTGCCACGCAAGCTCAAAAGACATCGCGCAAGTGAAAGATGGCACGCACAGTAGAAAATAGACTATTTTATGTATTTTATGTCACTTTTTGTACTTTGGACCATATTTTGCGGATATTGGTCATTATTTTGTAGATTCAGTTAAGAATTGTTTAAGAGTTAGTTATAAGTGGACCTTCAATGTAAAGGCCCAAGCCTATAAATAGAAGTAGAATTGCAAATGAGAAGAGGAAGAATGGATATTGATACCAAGAGCACTTGAGTGAACCTGCTGAACTGTGGATTGTTTTGAATCTGTGAATCATTGCGCAGAAGTAATATGATAAGACGAGAGTTGACATGAATTGTTGTTTCTTTTACCTTTTTCTGTCTTACTTTTTCTTTGATCAAATAGTGAATGTGAATTTAATGCGCGATATGGATATATGATGTGATGTTTTCTGCTTTTAAATGATATTATATGTCTGTATCTGTTTGTGCAACAATATGATTGTTTCAGTTATGAATGAATGATGTGATATGTTAATAGCAGTGATGAGTAGCCCTATTGATGATTAAGTGGCTGGTCAAATCTGTTCGATAAGTTAATGAATTGTCGATCCACATAGTCCTCTTCTATTCTACGGAAACTTGGTTCTGACAGCTCTCCCTCGAACATCTCGGGTGAGACTTCATCTGCTTTGCGGGTGTTTTCGAGTAGGGTAAAACCTGTCTGGTCCAATGCTCAGGGAGATCGTGGTGAGTTGAGCGTCAATAGAGTGGGAACCCCTGTTGACTAGTTTTGTTGGTTGGGTTTGCGCCAACATGGAATTTCTATCTCTCCTTTTGATGATGACATGATTAGAGAACCAGTTGATTTACATTTGCAGCAGCATCCTTTGTTACATTACGATGATAGACATCTACATGGGTGCACCTATGATGTTCACTTGAGTCACTTGGAGACTCATGATGTTATTTTCTCCTTTCCTAGTCCATTTGATGTTGGAGGAACTTCATCCCACACTTGGGTGACGAGATACATGATTGAGGAACATTATTATTGGAAGAAACATCCTTTGTTATTTCATGATGATATATATATCCATGGGTGTATTTTTGAGACTTCCTTGAGCCACTTGAAGTATTCATGTTTTCTTTGCTCCTTATTTGGTTCAGATTTTGGTGGAGGTTCTTCATTCACTTCTTGGATGAAAGAACACATGGATGATTATTATTTTTATGCATATTACATTATTTTGGAGCAGCATTATAGGACATGGGATCCTCACCTATGTCATTGGAGCATATTTGATATAATACTTTATGCTTGTGTGTATGGGCCACATAATGATCTACTCACTTGGATGTACAAGCACTTTCATGATTTTTTGATGAGGTACCTTTGGGATGTATATTTGTATGATGTTGTTATGTACTTTCATGATCTATATTTTGTACTCATGACATTTGGAAGGGTGCAATACAAGAAATGGGATCCTGTCATTGCTTGGTTTCATCTCACTTAGAGCAGCAATTCGATTGTTGGTTTGAGAAAGCAAACCAACCTTTAGTTGTTTGAGTTCATCTGTGTAGAGCAGTGTTCCAGTTTCCTATGTGGGAGCCCTTTTGAGAGATGGATTCATTTTTTACATGCTTGGTGGTCATGGCATTTCATCATAGAAATTTCACACCATGCATGTATCAGGATCATATGGGACCCTGGGATCATTTTTGGTCTCATTGGTTTCAATTTTTGGGGCAACAAACAACATTGGAGATTTAGTCACCACTTGAGAAGATAATAGTAATCAGAGTAGTGCAGCAGCAAGCATGGTGGTTCCTCTCTGAAATTTTCTTGGAATATTAAGAAACTCAAAGTTTGGTAACTTAGTACCAACTTCAAAGAATTATATAGGAGAAAAAGTGGGTGAAAGTTCAAAAAGGTTTCCAAAATATGGAGGTAAAGATTATTTGTGCAAATTTGGTTTTTATGGATTTGATTAATCCTTTGGTGTTAGTGGTGATGTTAGAGGATATATCAATATGCACAATCCAAGTCTCTTTACTTTTGGGAACACAAAATTGCAATACATGATTGTCACTACTCAAATTGCAGCTAAAGAAAATTAATGAGCAGAACCATAAGAGAGAACTTGGTGCAAAGGAAGGAGTACCAAATGAGGATGCCACTTGGGAAAATGAACAAATTTTGCAACATAAAAACTTGGAATTGATTGAGGACAAGAAATCTTGAGTGGGGATGATTGACATGTCCCTAATTAAATAATTTCCAAATAAAAATATTTGCAAATAATGTTTCACCAACCTATTAGTTCCCTAGGTTGAGATGGAGACATAAAGTTTGTAATAAGGGTCTATGGGACCCAAAAGTACTTTATTTTACCATATTCACATTTAAATGAGTCACATAAATGATAAATTCCAAAAAATAAGGTGGCATGGGTTCATGAAGACACTTGGACGCTTGTGGAGCCTTTGGGTGACTAGATTCCCCACACACTTGACATGATATTCATCCAAAGTCAAACACATGGGTAATGTAACATTATTGGATGGTGATGTGGTGTCAAATATCATATAATGAGCCAAGGAATTCGAATTGGTAAATGAGGGTGACTCCCATGGAAAAGGAAGAGACTAGAAGACAAGGTGTGCCACTTGGAAAAAGATTCTATGCACTCTATGACAACAAATTATGCAAGATTCTATGACAAGTATGACAAATTCAGACATGATTGCTGACATATGACAAACTTGACATGACAGGGCTAAAAATAGCCACCAAGAGGTTGAATTTGGGAGTTAGAGGCAACCATTCAAATTGGGGAAAGAAATGGAGCATAAAGAGGAAGACAAGTGTCATGAGGGTTACTAAACCACTAAGATGAGTTGGAGGAATTTCATGGAGGTAAATTCGACCTTAGGAGTGTAACACCCCCTCAGTATGCGACCAAAAATGACAAAGTGTAAGTAAAAGAAAAAAACATTGTAAGTACTAATCCTAGCGTGATCAAGTTATAGATGAAATTAAAAATGCCAGGAGACTAAAAGTGTGCAGGACTAAAACGATGATTGGGGAAGAATCCACTAGGGGGAGAGGATAATAGCTACCAAATACTTGTGGATCTAGTAAAGTTTAAACTGGTTTCGGCGTGATGACAGTGACATAGCAAAAGGAAGCTAATGACCATAAGTAAAGGTATTTTTACACGCTCATCGAATTATGGATGAGAGCGACATTTAGTAAACACAAAGTAAAATGTATGTATAAGTAATTATCGAAACCATGTCATAGTTAGAGAAGTGGGAAAAGTGGTTAAAGGTACTATGATTGAATTAACTAGTTATACTCGTCAAAATATTCAACATTTTGTTGTGATAAATAAAATCACACCTCGTTAAAATGATTAAGCACTTTTATTAAGCTAAGAGTGGTTGTTTTTTTTTATATATATATGAAGGCCATATTTCTAGTGTTCTTATATATATATTATGAGATGAAGATATATATATATATATATATATATATAT
>LPNX010354010.1:1261786-1279966 GCA_001517045.1 Pseudotsuga menziesii
CACATATATATACTCTAAAGAAAGGTGAATTATATGATACATAGTGAAGCGTAACCGAAATACTCAAACCTAAGCATTAAGTGGTTTCGAAACCTGTTACACAAATCGTGGGAGTTGTTCCCTCTTGGAAGTGAAACGTGTAAGCACGTTGATGCCACTTGTCTCCTTGAACGCCAAAGGGTTGGGTATATAAGCATTTTTTATGCATGTAGGGGAGACGGGTAGGGAAAATCTGCTTGGAGTTGATACACTTACCAAAGTTATGATCTGAGGTATGTTTGTCCCCTGTGGGGAGTGGAGGGTTTCTAGGAACATCCAAACCTATGGTCGATGTAGAGGCGATCTAGAAAGTGTGTGGCCAGTGAATGGAACTTGACACTTCGCTCCCATTGGATCTGCATTATACGCGATCCACATTTTAGTGGGGAGGTTTTCTTTTTAAAGAAGGAGGCGAGGTGAATGGGGAAAGCAGGAAAGATTCCAACACTCCCATCCATGATCAGGTTGCTTCGTTTTCAATTAGATCCTAGGAGGAAACCATCCAAGGAGAATGGAGCTAGAACTCACCCTCTATGATCATGGTATGGTACCTCTGTACTAGTTGGATAACGTGTGTTTTTATTTATTTATTTTAAATGAATTCCCTATCTGGATCATGGCTACATGATTCTTTTTGTGTATTAGATATGCAAACCTGATTGGAGCATGATCTTGCTTGAAACGTATTGAATAAACTCACTTGTATGCTTAGATCTGGACCAAAGTCTGCATACCTTACCCTTGAATGCGATTTGAATTTGATTTTTTATGTGTGCAATGCATGCATGTTAGTGAAGTATTGATTCCTGCAATAGTTCTAAGTATGATTTGGAGTCCTACCTATCAGTGGTTTCCTATGATTTTGTGTTCTGGAGTACATCTGAACAAGAATTGTTGCCAGCGTTTTCATTATGATCTTAGTACAATTTATCTACCCACGATTTCCAGTTTTGGGATGGATTCTGGATTTGAGCATTTTCATTTCATTATGATCTGCATGTATAATTAAGCCTATGATTTCTAGTTTGATATATTTTTATTTGAATAATTGTATGCCTACGTTTTGATCTGAGTATATACGGGCGATTTTCTTTTAGAAAACATTAGATCTGAATTTATATATATATATATTTGAATGTCGGTGGTAGTATTGTGGAATATAGAAGAATTCATGGGGACATGCTGCGGGAATAAGTTAAATTGTATTTACAAACCCAAGTACCATTGGAGTTTCATCGACCTAGCTAATGATGATTTCATGGAAGAAACCTGTGTTACCGATTCTTGTTTAAACTCTGAAAAATCTGGTTATTCTCATTCAAGCGGAGTTAACAAGTTGGGGCATAATCAATAATGTATGGTAGATGATGCCCAATCCACAACCAATGATTCTCGTTGTGTCGACGATTTGAGTGCAGAACGCGAGGAAGAAGATCATCTAGATTTTGTCCTTCATAATGCTTCAGATGATGACCTCGGTCTCCCTCTCAATTCGAAAGAGGATCAAATGCAGTTCAGATTCTATGGCGATGGAGACCTCATTCAAACAATGGAATTAGACTTGGACTTTGACATGGATTTGAATGAAGGAAAATGATACATTATTCTGGTTGTCTCTTTCTTAGAGGCTGATGAATGCTTGGTTGTCATTTCAATGGCGGCGAGCATATTTGTAGATCTTGTAAATTCGATATCCTTTGTGTCTAAGTTGATCTGTATGCAAGTAAAGTGTAGCTAAATACCATTAGCACATTTAGGTAACTAATTATGTGTTTAGAGTTGTCTATTACCTGTTAATTGGTTAAATTTATCTATTACCTGTTCTTTATGGGTAATTTTACAAATGTTTCCTGGTATAAATACTAGTAAGAAAATGGTTGTCATAAAGGGTAAATAGATTATTTTTACTAATGGAATTACACTTTGGAAATTTGGGTTAGATTCAATCCATTTAAGCACTAGGGATGACATACGCTTTGTTTATGAACAAATCTATGATGAGGGATTAGTCATGATTAATGGTTTTAAATTATTATGATGAATAAAAATTTTAAGTCTTTGTATTCATAGACAAAGTATCCCTTTGATTACAATACTACCTTAACTTGAAACTTGGAGAATTTATGCTTATAACCTGGAACCTTAGTGGATTCATTGCCCAGCTTGGGGGAGGCTTTAGACGGAAATTCATACGTCATATGAAGCCTAAGGTTTGGAGGAAATTCGTAGACACACTTTCAGTAGCCCAAGCTAAAGTCATATTTAAAAAGCATCTTTGATCACTGGATTTATTTATAGGTTTAATTTATCTTGTTTATAAGTTTATTATGAAGCCTATGTTCTTGGATTTATCGGATGATAAATAGTACTAATATATATGTTGAGTTACATGATTTTAAGTGTTGGTTGTAGAACCTGTGAAAGGCATTGGGATAACTCTTAGAAGATAGTGTAGAGTAAATCAGTTGTATATGTGCATAATTTTTTAGTTAAGCTACTTTTATGATCTAAAATATATCTAATCTTGTTGTTTTCTCCACTTAGGAGACTCATGTGTCATCTCTGATGGTTGCACCCAGGAGAACAAGTATAAGTATGGTACCTTGTTATGAAGGGTGTTAACTACGATTAAGAGACAGGGTTAATGTGTAATCGTTATCTTATGAAAAGGATAGTCTCGCAACTAATGTAACGGTTATATCTTATTATACTTTTCAATAAGATTTTCTTGTGTAGAATTAGATTTAAAGTAATTATATTTTGTAGATTCTTAATCTTGAAAGAATGGTATGGTTAAGTAAAAATATTTAATTTGTTTTGGTGTGTTTAAATGTATATGATTAAGCAGAAAATTTATGCTGCCACCTGGAAAATCTATTTAGGTATTTGGGGTTTGTTACATATGGTATCAAAGCACAGGTTACAACCACTCGAGCTTTTTTGGGCTCAGTCGTAGGAAACAAACATAAGTTATTTGAACAAGAAAAGGGACTCCATCTATACGACGCAAGCATAAAATTTCATTTCCAAGGATCGACAAGTCGTCTTTGAATTGCAAGTAAGTATGTTCCATTTGCTGCAGCATTATAATGGCATAGCATTGTCTATATGTGAGCATTGTATATGTTCCATTATCTGAATGATCTTTTTGGGTAAATACTAGTCAATGAATATCTCCTCATACTCTGCAATAAGTTTCATTGAAGGACAAGAAAGTAATCATTAAAATGATTGAAATAGTTAGACTATTAGAGTTAAGGCTTCGTGAAATAGGTGGAGTAAAAGAGTATATGGAATGTTATCCTAGTTGTGAAGATTTAAAGGTAAATTTTATATGCTAAGCTGAGGAACTCTCCTAAATATGTTGACTTGGTAGTTCGAATTAAAGTGTTTATTACCTTTCTCTACGTTTCTTGTTATTGGATACCTTCCAAGTTTCAACCATCATTTTATTTGAGTAAGTATGGTTGACACATCTTGTTGACTTTATATAACTAATTGAATTTGATTGACCCAATCATCAGGATTTCCAAAAATGAAATTCAGATGGATAATCTAAGCAATTACTTGGATCTGTTAGAAGATCCATCAAGTTTGGACTAAAGGAGGAGTCAACGTGAATACAGATCTAACTGATGTATTTAATATTCTTTTAGATATGAACGAAGCATAGTTATGTTGATGTTAATATTTTTCATTAATACAAATGCTATTACATTACAAGGGTATCAAATAGGAATTATAGGTTTGTTACATGAGAAAAACTAATATTCCACAAGAAGTATAGCCTTGCTAGACTAAGGTATCTAGATTCTTTTTAAACAAAGAAATTAACTTTAATTGGTTTACTTGGACATTCTACTAGTGTGAGGTTTTCTATGACTACGAAATTGTTAGGTTATAAAGGATAATATTTGGTAGGAGTCTCCTTGTTTCATTCTGGTATGTGATTGTATAGGATAATTGATTATAAAACTAATGTGTGACATTGGAACACGCTTGTACCCTTTCTTGTCAATTCAACAAAAAGGATAATAGTTAGAATTACCTAAAAAGTATACATGTGTATTCTAAGTAGTTCATAGGATGCTTATAATGAAAATGCATGATTTCATTTCTTATTACAGTGATCTTTACTGTGGATGTTAGGATAACTAGAGTGGTTTTTATAAAATTTATACTTTAAAGTGATCGAGAATTATGAGATAGAGGTATACGTTATATGTATGGATACCTTGAAAATCTATTTCATTTTGATATATGGATTTCATGAGATGTTGAGTATGTGTTATTACAAGTAAACTTGTTCCTTGACATGCGAACATCATATAAAAAGGAGATATGTGGTCACCCTTATAAAGGTAGGCGGTTATATTCATGAAGGTGTGCAAGAATATATGTAGATAGATTGTTGTTACTTATATAGTGTTAGTGTGTACAAAGAAAAGAGGTTATCCTAAAAAAAATTGTGGTCAAGAAATCTATTATAGTTCTTTTTCTTTTTTTAATCAATGCACGTATATATTTCCCTAGGAATTAATGTGCCAAGAAAATTATTTTGTATCTTGTTGAACCATGACGTGGGGATGAAAATAAGGAACCAAAAGATGATGTTTATTTCAGATGATCATGTAGTAAGAAGGATGTTTTCTTATTATTATGCTTAGGGAAAAGATTTTCTTACAAAATTTGATTTTTGTTATACAAAGTGGTACTAACAAGTGAATTTGGCAGGAGATCAATATTGTTTGGAACTTGTGGAAAGATAAGGGCATAATATATTATGCATGGTAAACATATGGTAAGAATATGAATAAAGATCAAGGACTTATGAACAGATATATTAAAGCATGAGTAAGAAAATAGGTGAACCTATTTGATGTTATTTTGTTGCGTGTTGTAATTATCAAATATGAAAGAAACAATAAATGATTGATGTTTAAAAGAACTTTACTAGACTCAGGCATGAAGGCTTGAGGGGAAAATAACCTTTTCTCTGAGTGAACACCAAGTGGAAAAATTGAGGATCCATCTCTACTTTGCTAAAGTAACTTTTCTTGGACTCAAGCAGGAGGCTGGGTGGAAAAGAAATTCCTGGACTCAAGCAAGGAGGCTTGAGGGGAATTGTTAGAGAATTTGTGATATCAATGGCAAGACCTAGGCACAAAGTTTGACATATGGAAAATAAGACGTTGTTTGAGGTTTTTGAGGGAAAACTTTTAACTACCAATCAAAAGGGAGAGTAACCTCAAAGTTTAGCCCATAAGTCCAATTGGTGATAGAACTCGAGAGAGAGTTTTGTGTTCAGCAGAAAGCTGTTAAAGATGAAAAAAAACTCAAACGAGAGTTTCTTGATCAACAAAAATGTTGTTGAAAGTTTTTCATCTTCATGATGTAATATTAAAACACATATTAGTGATTTTCCTCATAACTATACTGTTGAATGTCTTAAAGTGTGAATGTTATGAATACTTGAGTAGGAAAAATTCCCTCAAGGGCAAGGATGAATGATAAATTTTAAAAGGTTACTGCTTGAAATTAGGTGAAATAAATGATGCTGACTTGTGAATGAAAGATATGTCTATCTCAAGTTGAGGATTAGTTAAAGCATCCAAGTACTGGAGGTAAAAGACATCCTCCAAAAAGATAAGTAAATCTGAATTACTTATGAATTCTTATGCAAATCTACATTACTTATGAATTACTCGTCTCCCCTATTAGGTGTTCTTATGATGATAAAAGCACAAATAAAGGCTAAAATATATTCCGTGAATTGCAAATGTTGTGTTGCAAAAAGGACTTGTTTTTTATGTTCTAAGTTGGACTAACGAATTAATGATATGTTTACTGAGATAAATTTTGGAAGACCTGGTTTTGTTGCACAAAAGTGCAGGTTATGGAGGATAAAATCTTGCGGGAATCAAGAAATATTGAAGATGATGAAAGCAAAGCTGAAAGACATCGTGAGGGATGCAGAATCAAGCAATAAGGACCTAAAGGGGAAATGAACACAAAACTTTGACGAATATGTAACACCGAGGATGGTGTTAATTCTAAGGGGGAAAGGATGTAACACCCCCTCAGTACACGACCGAAAACGACAAAGTGTAAGTAAAAAAAACACTTTAAGTACTAATCCTATCCTCATCAAGTTACATATGAAATTAAAAATTCTAGGAGACTGAAAGCGTGCACGACTAAAATGATGATTGGGGACAAAACCACTAGGGAAAGAGGCTAATGGCTACCAAAGCCTTGTGGATCTAGTAAAGTTTAAACTGGTGTCGTCATGATGAAAGTGACGTAAAAAAAGGAAGCTAATGACCATAAGTAAAGTAATTTTTACGCTCTCATCGAATTATGGATGAGAGCGACATTTAGTAAACACAAAGTAAAATATATGTATAAGTAATTATCGGAACCATGGCATAGTTAGAGAAGTGGGAAAAGTGGTTAAAGGTACTATGATTGAATTAACTAGTTATATTGGTTGAAATCTTCAACATTTTGTTGTGATAAATAAAATCACACCTCATTAAAATGATTAAGCACTTTTATTAAGCTGAGTGGTTTATATATATATATATATATGAAGGCCATATTTCTAGTGTCCTTACATATATATATATTATGAGATGAAGATATATATAAAGATATATATATATATATATATATAGACACACACAGACACATACATATACATATATATACATATACATATACATATACACTCTAAAAAAAGGTGAATTATATGATATATAGTGAAGCCTAATCGAAATACTCAAACCTAAGCATTGAGTGGTTTCAAATCCTGTCATACAAATCGTGGGAGTTGTTCCCTCTTTGAAGCAAAATGTGTAAGCACGTTGATGCCACTTGTCTCCTTGAACACCAAAGGGTTGGGTATATAAGCATTTTTTCTACGTGTAGGGGAGACAGGCAGGGAAAATCGGCTTGGAGATGATACACTTACCAGAGTTAGGATCTGAGGTATGTTTTTCCCTTATGGGGAGTGGAGGGTTGCTAGGCTCACCCAACCATACAGTCAATGTAGAGGAGATCTAGAAAGTGTGCGGCTAGTGAATGGAACTCAACACTTTGCTCCCATTGGATATGCATTATACACGATCCACATTTTAGTGGGGAAGTTTTCTTTTTAAAGAAGGAGGCTGGGTGAATGGGGAAAGCAGGAAAGAGTCCAACACTCCTATCCATGATCGGGTTGTTACGTTTTCAATTGGTTCCTAGGAGGAAACCATCCAAGGATAATGGAGCTAGAACTCACCCTCTACGATCATGGTATGGTACCTCTGTACTAGTTGAATAACATGTGTTTTTATTTATTTATTTTAAATGCATTCCAGATCTGGATCATGGATGCATGATTCTTTCTGTGTATTAGATCTGTAAAACCAATTGGAGCATGATCTTGCTTGAAACATCTTGAATAAACTCAATTGTATGCTTAGATCTGGACCAAATTCTGCATGCCTTACCCTTGAATGTGATTTGATTTTGATTTTTTATGTGTGCAATGTCTATGTGTTAGTGAAGTATTGATGCCTGCAATAGTTCTAAGTATGATCTGGAATCCTTCCTATCAATGGTTTCCTGGGATTTTGATTTCTGGAGTAGACATGAACAAGAATTGTTGCCTGTGTTTTCATTGTGATCTGAGTACAATTTATCTACTTGTGATTTCCAGTTTCAGGGTGGATTCTATATCTAAGCGTTTTCATTTCATTATGATCTCAATGTATAATTAAGCCTGTAATTTCCAGTTTGAATCCTTCCTATCAATGGTTTCCTGCGATTTTGATTTTTGGAGTAGACATGAACAAGAATTGTTGCCTGTGTTTTCATTGTGATCTGAGTACAATTTATCTACCTGTGATTTCCAGTTTCAGGATGGATTCTAGACCTGAGCATTTTCATTTCATTATGATCTGCATGTATGATTAAGCCTACAATTTCCAGTTTGATAGATTTGTATATCTGAATAATTGTATTCCTACGTTTTGATCTAAGTATATACGAACAATTTTCTTTTAGAAAACATTAGATCTAAATTTATATATATATATATATATGAATGCCAATGGTAGTATTGTGGAATCTGGAAGAATTCATGGGGACATGCTGCAGGAATAAGTTAAATTGTATTTACAAACTCGAGTACCATTGGAGTTTCATCGACCTAGCTGATGATGATTTCATGGAAGAAACCTGTGTTACTGATTCTTGTTTAAACTCTGAAAACTCTGGTTATTCTAATTCAAGCGGAGTTAACAAGTTGGGGAAGAATCAATTGCGTATGGAAGATGATGCCCAATCCACCACTAGTGATTCTCGTTGTGTCGACGATTTGAACGCAGAATGAGAGGAAGGAGATCGTCCGGAGTCTGTCCTTCATAATGCTTCAAATGATGACCTAAGTCTCCCTCCCAATCCGAAAGAGGATCAAACGCAATTCAGATTCTGTGGCAATGGAGACCTCATTCAAAAAATGGATTTGGACTTGGACTTCGAGATGGATTTGAATGAAGGAAAATGATACGTTATTATGGTTGTCTCTTTCTTAGAGGCTGATGAATGCTTGGTTGGCATTTTAATGGCGGGCATATTTGTAGATCTTGTAAATTTGATATCCTTTGTGTCTGAGATGATCTGCATGCGAGTAAGTGTAGATAAATATCATTAGCACATTTAGGTTACTAGTTAAGTGTTTAGAGTTATCTATTACCTATTAATTGGTTAAAGTTATCTATTATCTGTTCTTTATGGGTAATTTTATAAATGTTTCCTGGAATAAATACTGGTAATAAAATGGTTTTCATAAAGGGTAGAATAGATTATTTTTATTAATGGAATTACACTTTGGAAATTTGGGTTAGATTCCATCCATTTAAGCACTAGGGATGACATAGCATTTTCTATAAACAAATCTATAATGAGGGATTAGTCATGATTAATGGTTTTAAAATATTATGATGACTAAGAATTTTAAGTCTTTGTACTCATAAACAAAGTATCCTTTTGATTACAATACTACCTTAGCTTGAAACTTGGAGAATTTATGTTTATAAACTGGAACCTTAGTGGATTCGTTGCCCAAGTCGAGGGAGACTTTAGACAGAAAATCATACATCAGTTGGGAGGAAATTCATAGACACACTTTGAGTCGCCCAAGCTAAAGTCAGATGTAAGAATTATCTTTAATGATTAGCTTTGTTTATAGGTTTAATTTATCTTGTTTGTAAGTTTATTATGAAGCCTATGTTCTTGGATTTATAAGCTGATAAAGAGTACGAATATGTATGTTGAGTTACATGACTTTAAGTGTTGGCTGCAGAGGTTTTTAAAGGAATTGGGATAACTCTCGGAAGACAGTGAATAGTAAATCAGTTGTATATGTGCATACTTTTTTAGTTAAGTTGTTTTTATCATCTAAAATATATCTAATCTTGTTGTTTGCTCCACTCATGAGACTCATGTGTCATCTCTGATGGTTGTGCATAGGAGAACAAGTACAAGTATGGTACCTTGCTATGAAGGGTGTTAACTACGATTAAGAGATGGGGTTAATGTGTAATCGTTATCTCATGCAAAGGATAGTCTCGCGACCAATGTAACGGTTGTATATTATTATACTTTTCAATAATATTTGCTTGTGTAGAAATAGTATTAAGGTAATTATATTTTGTAGATTCTTAATCTTGAAAGAATGGTATGGTTAAGTAAAAATATTTAATTTGTTTTGGTGGGGTTAAATGTATATGATTAAGCAGAAAATTTATGCTGCCACCTGGAAAATCTACTTAGGTATTTGGGGTTTGTTACAAGGAGGCCTCATGAAGTTGATAAAAGTATGTCATGAGGAAGGAGAATGTATTTTGATCATTTGTTAATTGACCTTTGGCATTTTCAAGAGATTTTTCTTGTCCATTACACGGTGAGTGTTCGCTCTCTCTGCTTGTGAACCAATTTAGAGGGAGTTGGATTCCTTTCCAAGTTGGTTAATGGAGAGGCCATTTAGACCTCTCATGGGAGATTAATTAAGGATTTTTATTTCCAGTTTTAAGTTCCATACATTATAATTCTCATCTATCTCCCCATTCTCTTATTCCTTCTTCTCCATTCCCCTACACTCTCATTTGAGGCGCACTTGTTGGAGTGGTGCTTGTGATTCGCTGAGTATATTGATGCCAAAGATTTTATACATGATTTATGGCTCTATAACATCATTTCCATATGCTCTATAAGTCGAAATATCACAAATACATGTATGAAAGGCTTGCATTCCCATGCTCTTGAATAACTAGTTTTCATGGATTTGGCTTCAATATTGAAGTAACTTTATATGAGATTTGTATGAGGACTTTTCTCTGAGTTTGATGGTTTTTGGGAAGACATATAATATTTAATAATATGTACTTTAATTCCCATATTCTATTAAACTTTAAATCCAAGAAACTCCTATGTGAAAATCTTGCATTCTCATGCCATTGTATCATTAGTTTTCATGGATTTTGGCTTCAATCTTGAAGTAGTTTTATACCATATTTGTATGAAGGATATTATATGATTTGGATGATGTTGGGAAATACATATAAGATGTATTACTCTATAATTTTATGTCCTTATTCTCTGTGGTTTGAAATCCAATAAACTCATGTGTGAAAAGCTTGCATTCCCATGCCATTGGGTCACTAGTTTTTGTGACTTTGGCTTCTATCTTGAAGGCGTCTTGTATCATATTTGTACGAGGGATGTTATCTGAGTTTGATGATTTTATGAAAGTAATATATGATGTGTTATTCTGTAATTTAATGTCCCTATGATCCGTGGGTCAAAATCCAAGAAATCAATATGTAAAACTCTTGCAATTCCATGCTACTAAATCACTAGTTTTCATGTATTTGACTCCCATGCTGAATGAGTTGTATACCAGACTTGTATGAAGGGATTTCTATGGTGTTTAATACTTTTTGGGAATAAATTTGTATTATGTATATGGTCCCTATATGTCACATCCTGATCTTAACTTCTAACTCTACCTTTCATATGTCAAAATTGAGCTAGTTATGCAATTTCCCCATAAGCAATCTCACTGAAAGTTATCAAACGAATGTGGAACTATATAACCAATTTACAGAACTAATAACCATGTGTAATGAAACCCCATGAGTTATTATATCAATATCCATACTATGATTACAAATTTGGGAGGATCGTACATGAGTTGAGAATCCCAGTTGGCCTACACCCTAGGGGGAATTTCATCACAATTTCCTAGTAATTTTTGGCCTTTTTGGCATCATCCCAAAAAAAGGTTGCAGAGGTATAAAGTATGATCCAAAGTATCCATAAACCACCTTGGTATTTTTTAAGACCCACCATACCATCTCCTTTCAAATTCGGGACCATTTGGTGAAAGTTGGAACCCTCTAGAGACATGACTAGTTAAGCTCGAATTTTACCTGGATTGCACTTTTCTCCAAAATTCCAAAAAAGGGACATTACAATGCAACGCTAAGAAAATTAAAATTCAAGAGAAAAATCATTTAGTCCATTCAATAAGAAATATGTTTTCAAATCTTATAGGTCGTTCTCACCTAAATGGCCCATTATGTAATGTCATGGGGTTGTCTTCTTTATGTGTAACTCACTTTATAAAGTAGGAGATCGTTCAGGTGTACCCAAAAGGCATGACCATCATAAGTAGATACAAGTTCTAATTTTGAAGGTGTAGATTCTACATATCTCCTTGCTAAATAAATTGAAGAAATATTATACTTAATGGTGCACACATCAAGTTGAAATAGAATTCCCACATGAACAATCTTGCACACATATTATCTCCTTGGATCGTCTTAAACCTTTTATTAACAAAAACAACCTACACACCCACCTCATTAAGGTTTCTTACTAATAGTAGGTACCCATAATGTGTGAAACTCCATTAACCCCATTCACTTTTCCATCAGAGAATATAATTAAGAATTTATGACAACCAACTATACTGAAACTAAAGTCATCACTTAGGTATATTATCCCATCATCGTATTTTCGTACATTCAAAACCACTCCCTATGTGAAGTCATATGGAAGGAAGATCTAAATTTTATCAACCATACACTCTAACATGCATGGGTTGCCAAAGCTACAACAAAGGCATCTCCACTAACCTATTAAGAAAAAATTTCAGACTCATCATCATAATCATTATTTTCTTTCATATACATAATTTTTCTCTTCCTTGAAATATTGTCTAAAATGCTTGACCATTTTGTAGGTCCAACATTTGTGTTTAGACTTTGTAGGAGACTTATGTCTCCCATGAGATTTGAATCTTCCATTTTCCCTCTTCTTGTATCTATCCTTCAATTTTCCATGAACAACCAAGGCATCATTGGTGGATTCATAAACCTTCCATCTCACCTCTTGTACAAGTAAAGTAGCCACGACTTGATCAATCATCAATTTCTTTACATTGCTTCCAATGATATTACTAGGTTGTCCCATGAATACAGAAAATGGCACAAAAGGGTCATACAACAATCCTCTTCATCTATTTTCAATTCAACTAAGATCAACAAGTATTAAATGCCTTCAAATACTCAACTGCAAAATCACCATCACCCATTCTCAAGGCCAACATTTTTTTTGTAGAAAAGGTTTATTAACTAAGGATTTAGCTTGGTGCAAATCCCCCAACTCCTTTGAAAGACGTGATGTAGTGAATTCTTTAGAAATGTTCAATAACATCAAATCAGCCAAACAAAGCCTAATAAGTCTTCTCTCCTTTTCTCCAATGCTACCCACTCTTCATATTCCATCGTAAAGGGTATGGTTTTAGATACTAAAACCGGTAGATCTCAATCTACGAGAAAATATTCCATCTTAAGATTCTAGAGCTCAAAGGTACTACCATTAAACTTCTTAGTTCCTAATCTAGATGTGCTCATCATTTCCTTGCAACAAGATTTTCTTCTATCACGCATCTACTCAAACCAAAATCTATCAAGCATCTACTCAAACCAAAATCAGATTTTAAACATAAATAATAAATAATAAATAAAACTTTCACCTAAGGTGGACCTTAGATTTAAGGAAATGAGGCTTTGATATAGATATAAAAAGATAAACCTTAGATGTAAGGAAATGAGGCTTTGATATAGATATAAGAAAATGAACCTTTGATATGAAATGAAAATAACAAAATGCCAAGATACATAATAAAGTCCCTACATTAATAAAAGAAGTTGAAGAACATAAGCCTAACTTGAAAACTTAAAAGACAATAAATAAACACAGTGAAACCATACTATATGGTTTTTCAATTCAACATGTTGAAAACCACCAATAAATTAGGAAAAAGAAATTGGTAAAGTGATTTTTGTAAAAAACCACCAATAAATTAGGAAAAAGAAATTGGTAAAGTGAATTTTGTAGAGAGTTTGAATTGTTCAAAATTAAAGGTAACCCATTTGATTTGGCCAACTTAACCCTTGGGAAAAAGAAATTGGTAAAGTGAATTTTGTAGAGAGTTTGAATTATTCAAAATTAAAGGTAACCCATTTGATTTGGCCAACTTAACACCTACCTCTTTCTTACACTTTTATTCCCCAAAATTTTGGACTTTATAACCTCCTTATAAATGTCCGGTCTCTCCTTCTCATACGAACTTCCAATAATGTTTTCACTTTCCACTTTTATTTAGAATTCTTCTCACTTATATGAGTAGAATGGTATTTTATATAAGATCGTATGCATCTTCTCACTTCTATGCTATTTTATATAAGATCGTATCGTCATTTTCATGTCTGTAAACTTAATAGATAGGGTTTTGCATATGGATGTAAAAGGTGTGTTTAGGCGTTTTACATATGGATGTAAAAAGTGTGTTTAGGCGTGGTTTTAGCTTGTTGATGGTATCTTTGTGATGGATTTGGGTATAGTTAAAGCTAGAGCAAGGTTGTCTAATAAAATGTATTAAAATGTGATAAACATCAATAAAATTGAAGTGCATATTTACCTATAGTAGTTTGTAATTTTATTAAATTTATACAATAAATAAATTTTAGTTATTTAAAAATTTAAATTTTATTTGAATTTGGTTTATTGTAAATTTCAAAGGTATCAAGTGCCCATTATGTCATCATGAAATTTGAGCCCTGAGCGCACTCCAACACACTCCATTTATGTCCATGTGTGAATCCTAAGAGAAGATCTTCACATATGGACACAAAACGTGGGCTTTGAGCGTGCTCTTAGCCTGCTTTTGTGTAATCATGAGGGCATTTAAAAAAATGTTGTGCAGTTAATTAGCTCGATTGAGGCCCTCTGACTGACAAACAAAAAAACACGTCGGGAAAACTACAAAGTACATCTGATAATGTTGAATTGACAAGAAAATACATAAAGTTCCGGTTGAATTTCAAATTTATAGTAAAAACATGGACAAAAAAAGTACATAGGGCTTGTTCAAACTCCCATGTACATGAACAAATGGTTTGAGATACCATGACGCCATACTTACCCTCCGCACATGCATGAAAAAGACTCAATCCAGAGCGCGCTTCAGTCTGACTTCATGGTAGCTCAAACCATCGGTTCACACACATGGAAGTTTGAACGAGCCCTTTAGCTGTGTACTTTTTTGTTCATGGTTTTACTATAAATTTGAAATTCAACCGGAATTCAATTTATTTTCCTGTCAATTCAACAATAACCGATGTACTGTACAATTTACCCGGCGTATTTTTTGTTTGTCACTCGGAAGGCTTGGGCCGACCTAAGCTGCACAACATTTTTTTTAAACCCTCGTGATTACACAAAAGAGGACTAAGAGCGCGCTCAGAGCCCGATTTGGCAGATGCCTACTGAATTTGGCTTTGGATTGAGTCTTTCATCCATGTGCGGAGGCTAAGAGACGTTTCATGAGCATAGCACATGCATAATTACGAAAACGAAAGAGGTAGAGGGGTGAGTTATTTTTTAGAAAAAAGGGATGACAAATGATTAAGAGACTTGGTACTCTCTTACATGTGAGGTTTTGAATTGAATATTCACATGTTGTACGCTTTCCTCCTTGTATGTTTTCCTCCTTGTGAACTTAGGCTAGGGAGGGCCATCTAAGTGGAATCCATTCACTCTTTAGAACCCTTAATTGACGTATTTAAGCACTTTAGACTTTGTGTAAACGAAATGAATACTTAAAATTAAAACAAAGTAGAGAACTTTAGAATTTATCAAATTTGAATTTGTAATTTATGATCTTCATAGTAAGAGGATAAGTTCTCCTTCTAAGTTTGTAAGAGAAACTCATATATGATTTCAACTTTAACATGTGGTTCAATTCATTAAACTAGATCAAATTTATTAACTTAAAATTTGTATATTATAAAAAATGTGCATTTTTAACTTCCATAACGCAAACAACGCTTCTAATCGTTGGTTAAAACACTTATGATTATTATTATGATGTTTAAGGGAGGGTGGCATTGGTTAACATTTCCTACCATTCTTAAAGGACTGAACGAAGTCAAGTTGAAGAAATAACCGAGATATTTGAAGCAAGTTAAAAAGAAAAGAGGATTTACATTTAGTTTTTTGCAAATTTATTTTTTTAACACAAACAGGTAATTTTATTTTTATGAAAAAAAAACATAGGTCTGATATGGCAGCTGCCTATCAACCAATTACACAATCAAGATAGAGATACTTCGAAAATCCAAGGATTGTACAAATCTTACAGAGAAGAAAGACAATCTCATTTAGACAAATGACACCATGTTGAATCACAACTAAGGAATAGGATGAAAAAAAATGGCTTCGCCGTTGATGCTAAGAAAACCTTGACGCAACAAACATGCTTTATTCACCAAGACATCTGCGAGATTGATAAGATCCCGGAGGATGTGAAAAGAAACGACCATGTCAAATTCTTTCAGAACATTCTAAATTCTTTGCAGAGATTTATTCAAGGGAGAATTGTCGAAGTATTCAGATGGATTTAAAGCTTTAATCAACAACTCATAATCGCCAAAAATTTGAAGAGACTTGAATCCTTTCTCCTTGGCAATCTGACTCGCCAAAAGGAGGCTGTAACTTTCAGCCAGGTTATTTGACGTGATGCCGAGACCCCAACTAAAACTGAATGGTCAATCTGTCTGGCGAGAAAACCAACCCCCCAACTCCTGAGATCCCAAGATTCCCCTTGGATGCACCGTTAAAAAACAATTCCCCTGATGCTGATGAGGAGCTCATCCATAACGATTTGAAAGCATCCAAATTACCACAAAAACGCCAGGAAGGAGGTCTTGCAGGTTTGACGCAAACAGTATTTCTCAATCCATGAAATCTGAAGCCAGCCAGGTAAAAATGCAGAAGGCAAGGAGGACCGCGTGGATCCTACTGACTCGACAATTAACAACTTGATATTGGTAGCCATGATCTAGGGATTTAGATTCAAGTTATTAAAATTGCAATTGTTTCGGGCAATCCAGAGTTTCCAGAACGTGATCTTCAAAATTGAGAACCAATACATGTGCTTGTCAACATCTTTAACCGATTTATGAGGTCATAGTTCACTCCAGGAGAGATAGAACACGTTGACAGAAGATTGGGTAGGAACAGGAAAGGAGGAGTCGTGAAGCACCAACTCCCACACCAGCTTGGAGAAATCACAGCCAATAAGAAGATGATCTGCCATTTCAAGAGATGATTTGTAGAAGTAGCACCAAAAGGGGCCATTGAAGCCGCGTTTTGAAAAATTATCACTAGTCAGCACTTTATTGTGCAAAATCAACCAAGAGAAAAAATTTACCTTGGGAAGACAGAGCGAAGACTAGACTTCTTTCCAAATAGTAGGGGAGAAGCTTGAAGAGTGAGAAGCATTTAAATCAATAAAACCTTTTGTAGTAGAATAAGAACCAGATTTGCCCCATCCCTAGTTGTCTTTATAGGAATAATGAAGTGGAGCAAGACCAGAAAGGGAGGAGAGAAGTAAATATTTTTGAGAACTGAGATGATCTGGAATCCTTGGGAAGGACCAACCAACCCATTTTCCAATGTTGTCCCAAGAGCAAATATCAGCCAAGCAGAGCAGGCCTTTGTTAGTAGACCAGTGCATAATCTCTTCTAAAGAAATAACAGAGGAGAGAGGAGGTTTTCCTAATATTTTGTCTTCCCAGCAGGAGGATCCTCTTCTAATTGTCAGGGATTCTATAAAGCTGATTATTGAATTTGTCAATACATTTTCTGCAGGAATTCCAGATGGTTGTGCCTGTGGGAGTAGTGGAGGTTGTTATATTTTCTCAATGATTAGCCCTTAAGATATTTCAACCTAAATATTTTGCTGACAGGATGATTTTTTTCTACATAAAGCTTCCAAATGAGTTTACCACCCAAAGCCAAATTTTCTAGACCGGGGTCACGGATTTGAAGACCACCTTCAGAGATAGGTATTTTAAGGATGTCCCAGCTAACCAAATGCAACTTATTATGACTTCTTTTACCACCATTCTAGAGAAGATCTCTCAAAAGTTTAGAAATCTGAGCCAAGATAGACGTAGGGGCAAGCAAGAAAGACGATTGAAAGATTGGTAGAAATGAAAGAACAACCTTTATCAAAATCAATTTTCCAACCCTGGTTAACCAATGACCACCCCAAGAAGCGATTCTATATTTTATCTTAGCTAGCACTTCAAGCCAAAGAGAAGGAGGAGAAGAACCAAGCGTTAAAGGTAGCCCCAAATACTTGACCTTTTCCCACTTGTCAAAGCCAGGGAAGCCCAAGCAATTTGTTATTTGAAGAATTGTCGAGTGGTCAACATTCCAGCCATAAACAACACTTTTTATTATTATTGATCAAGGCTCCTAAAATTAGGCAGAACTTTTGAAGAATATCATAAAATGCCTGGGCAATCTTCAAAGAGCCCCCTCCTAGAGGGAGAGAATCATCCGTGAAGAAGGCATGGTTTGTTGGGTCCTGTTGATGTATATGTAACTTCGGAATGTATTCTTCTATGTATCTTCTATATATTGTAACCCGATGTTTATTCCGGGATGTTTCTATTATGTATTTGAGTCATATTGTCTTACCCCGATGTTCCGATCGGGAGGATTATTAATGTA
>LPNX010354031.1:0-53016 GCA_001517045.1 Pseudotsuga menziesii
TTATTATACAAAATGTCTGATTTTCATAGACAATTATTTGAAAATACACAACAAACTACAACAACTTGCATTAACATCAAAGTTAAATATGAATCATCATTCTTCGTTGAAACTGTTATCGACACTCGAGCCACTTGCATTAATTGGGTTATTTGGATGAATGTTTTGTTTATTGGCATAATTGTTTTCCTCTTCGTCAGCTTCCATCTGCAAACATAAAACTAAAGTGCACTGAGTGTATCTACATTGTTGGGAATAATGAAAAAAAATAGATAGTATACATGAATGCAATTTGATAAGCGACGTACCTGCATCGTAATAATTGAGTCATGAATGATACACATTCTTTCAAAACCATATGTCATGTCATCCATCAACAAGTATTCTGTTGGCTCCACTCCATGTTTTGTTTCCTACAATTTTTATGCCTCGTCATAAATCATAGATTTAATATAAAGTATTTTTGTTGTTTTATTAATTATAAAATGACAGAGGTAAAACAATATAGATACTTACAAAATCCACAATTAATTTTTGATACGCCAACATATCCTCACAACCCTTACTTAACCCAATGCCAATCAATTCTTCTGATGGTTCCTCTTTGTATGTTAACTCCTATTTGAGGACATCTAAGGATTGACAGTGAAAACAAAAAATTCAAATATACAAATCACAAATACTCACAAACTTTGCTATCAACCCCTTTTTTGCTTTCCATCCTCTCTAATGTGCTGATTGGGTTCCATTTTGTTTCCTTTTCTGCATTAACAAAACAATTGAAAAATAATATTTATTGTTGAATTAATTAATGAGATTTACATAATCCTAAGAATCAATGATTTCATACATTTGAATCATGTTTCTGTTGAGACGGTTCCTCTTGCGATGCAATTGTGTCTATTTGCTTGACCATCTCCTTGTACACTTTTTTGGACACCCCTATGGGAAAAAATTTTCTATCACCTCGTTCATCCTTTGAGATTTTCATAATCTTCCTCGAAATGTAAAATGACTGCAATAAACAATTTTTCTGTTGATATGAAGAATAAATAATATAGCAGAATTAAAATTATTGAAGGGATGATGCTTTGTAGTAGTTATACATACATATTCTACATAAACATGTTTAGGAATATTATTTTTTCAATGATTTTTTTTGTTGTTGTATGTTTTTTCTATTGAAAGTATGACAGGTCTCATTGATCATTGCTCTAGGAATGCCTCTTGCAGTTTGCATATGATCTGATTTTTCGAATCATTTGATTGGTTTCTGTATTGCAAGTGAAAATTACATCTGTAGTTTCTTTCCAGTATATCCCTCGTATTATTATAAAATTCTTTGCACCTTCTATTAACTTCCAACACCACTCCAAATGAGCCAAGGAGAAATTGATCATCATTTGCATCTTCCATAATTTTTTCCTTCTTATGATGACATTGAATTTTGTTGTTGTAAGTCCCTCCATAACTTTCAACATATGTGTATTAGATTATTTGAAACATATTAGTGAATAATCATAACTACATTATTACTCAAATTTGAAGAAATAATTCATATTGACTTCTTTTTTATTCACCTAATTCATTGCTTTGCAACCTTTCTATCAACATTTTACACTCTTATGGACTTATATTGGTAAAAATATTATCAAGCTTCCTCATTTTTTGGCTCTGCATTTCACACATTAACGAAGACATATTAGTGAAATTTACGAATAATTTAAATAAAATAATCTAAATACATAAACTAATTAGAACCACTTGCCTTGTTTGTAATCTTGGATGTGCTTCCATCATGTTGAATAAATTTTTTGTTCATTTTGAACTCACACCATGCATTTTTATAAATAAGCAAACTCGACCATTAAATACAAAAACTATCAATATATTATCCAAATAAATTACAGACCTTCAAAATAAAAAACAAGTCTCAAATCGGTGCATTTTATAAAATCAAACTCACTGTTGCGTATAGACACCTAGAGGAACAAGTGCATTACAACAACTGAGATTCCCCTCTTTGTTATACCAACACAAGTGCACCATGAACGACCAAAAAATATTTATCATTTTATGTAAATACAAAACGGGAAGTTCCTACCATTATTGACGCTATTTTTGTATAAATGTGATGATAACGAACAACTGCTTAACGGAAAACAAGAAAAATTTATGTGTCGTATGTCATTAGCGATGCGCCATGACAATACGCACATCAGTGTGTTTTGGAAAACCAAATGCACCGATTTTGATGCATTCATTTAAAAAAAACTAAAATAAATAAAAATATTACTAAATATAAACTTTTCAGGGATGACATGGTTACAAATTCAATCTAAATAATGGATCCATCTCGCTCTAAGATTTCATTATATATTCACAAATTCAACGTATCTAAAAGCCCTAAAAGGTGAAATTGTAATTTTGCGAAACAATAGAGCGATTTAAACCCTAATGTAAAATTTTGCAGCCATAACAAACGAAAAGAAGTACCGAGAAGAGAAGGGTTGAAACATTGAAGGTACGTATGAAGTTTTTTTCTAAATATACTTAATTGCTAAATACGATAATAAGATCAACCATAATATTTACATGAAATTTTTACTATGGAAGGTTTTGTTTTATTAACCATACCTAACAAATTTCGATCTTCAGAATAATCCAGTTGCTCCAAATGCCTTATGCATAAGTCTTTGTTCCAAATATCTCCCCTGAAATTTTCGATAAAAAATGAATTGATGTTTAGGTATTTTTCTTTTAAACACAATTTATAATTACTTTTTCGAACTTAAAATTGACGCCATTTTTTCAATTTAGGGAAAAATAACTTGTACGATTTCTTTTTAATTTTGAACTTTCGGTAGTTTGGTGCACCTGTATCCATGATGCACTAATGTGTTACTTTATAAACCACACTGATATCCCACAACTTAAAAAAAATGATCACTCGATGTGCGTATACTTATGATGCACCTCGGTGCATTTGTATTTAAGAAACACATTGTAGTGAAAACAGTTGTAAAACTGCATGTATAAATATCTGCTACCAAATGTAGGGGATATTTTCTACTACGAGGGATTTTGTGAAGGATATTTCTTGATTTGTTTATCGTTGTTACAGACCAACATATTTATACTTGAAAAAAGTTCTTGTTCATCGGTGCGCGTATACATGTAACACACAAATGCGGTTGTGTTCATGAAACGCGTCATGTTGAATATTGTGTATAATGCATGTATACATATCTGATACCAAAGTAGCAGATATTTTCTCCTAAGGGGGATGTTGTGGAGATTCTTTCATGGTGCATTTATTGTTGTTGAGCATCGGTGCATTTAGTTTGTTTAACCGCACCTGCGCGTGTATATTGGAATAGACGCACCGCTAAAAAATTTTAATGTTGGGTTTTTGTGGTTCCACTTAAAACTATATAATCATCTCAAAGTTTTCTTTAATTATTCAACAACATCAAACACAATATTTCATAGTATATATGTGTCGCTTAAACTCACCTTGTTCTTATAGAATGGTTTCCAAACTATATTGGGAGTTAGATTGGAATATAGTTCTTAAAAAAAAAAAAATTGTAGAGACATATATTGGTTGTTGGTTTGGATCAAATGCAAAGAGAAAATTGTGTAGCATCAGATGGCCAATTCTTCAGATTCTAGCTCAGTCCATCATGTTCAAAGTTCGACGAGTTCTACCTTTCCATCCCGAGTAAGTTCATGTTTTATTTATATTTTGACTATTTATTTGAATTTATGTTACTTATCCATGTGAATCTGAATATCAATGTATTGTTTATTGCAAGATCCTTATTCACATTCGAGTTTGGATGCATAAGATATTCCATCAATTTCAAAATGTCGTAAGCTCTTATCAGGAGCAATATACTGCAAGGAGTTCATAGATGAACATGGGAAGCTTCTTTACCCTACAAATTATAACATGTCGTCTTCAAGCTGCAATGTTGGTTCATCGACGGTAATTCGTCGTGAGATAGAACTTTTTTATGACAACCTAGTAGTTTGTGGTTGTTCAAAATGCCAAGGATTGACGGAGAACCCTCCGGGTGTCACACTCACCCATTACACCAATGATATATTACCCAATCTTAATGGTCTAATACCCCCTACTGCAGTAAAGAATCCAATAGGTGATATAGAAAATACACGTAGGAAGACTTCCCTATGCTATTTTTTGAAAAAGATGGAATCCAAAACAACTATGTCTCATCCTAAATTTATGAGCCCCTTTTCTTATGTTCAGTCAACTGAAAGTTCCAGTGATCCAACGTATGATTTCAATGTCACCCAACCCATCTCTACTAGAAGATCCAAAAAGGCATGATTTGAGAGCAAAACTGTCCAAGCACAAACGAGGTCCGTCTAATTGTTGGAGAGTAGCAATCATTTATCCCTTCCTGTGAATTTGTAAAGTAAATATCAAACTCTTACAACTGTGCTTTGTATTGCGCTTGACTGTCTTTTCTACCCGTACCTGATGTTGGGACTGAATTCTCCTTTTGTGGTAATCATTTTATGATTGCAAAGTCTAATATTGATGCTACAAATAATGGGTTGTTTATCCTTTCACATGTACTTGTTCCTCCCAAACAATCGGTAGCACTTATGCGATTTTGCGGTCCTATCTATTGTCGGTTTGATTACTTGAATATTGTTAAATACAAGCATAACATTTCCATGTATAGTATGTGCATGGTTATGTTTCTGAAAAAATTAATTGGAAGAACCTGGTATATATAGATGGTCGTCCACGTACTCATGGGAATATTGCAGGGTTCATAAATAGTTCTAGGCGTTGCTTATTTCTGCAAATTTTTCATTTGAGGAGCACTTCAATGACCCGTAGTTCTTTATGAGAAGGAAAGCTTCTAGATTTGTTGTTGTACATGCAATACTATAGTTTGTCTCATGTTGACGAGCTGTTAATAAACTACAACTTTCATAGTACCAACTGCATAGATTTAAGTCGTGTTGTTGGTACCTTGACCTACTGCATACATATAATGGTAGTATTGTTGATGGTCTAAATCGAGAACAACCCCAACACCACATAAACTTGGTTCTCCTTAACTTTCATTGTAAAAGAAGCCCCGTGACATCATTAAACCTCTAATTGATTTCTCTTTTGAGGTATGTTTATTATTTTCCATGGCTAGTCTAATTCTATGGGTTAGACTTGCTTGATATTCAATTCTTGAAAGGTCATCTAATTTCTAATCCACCATTTACCACAAATAAAAAGACATGGTAGGGCTTTACAACTAAGTCATAATGCCTTGTCACGATTTTAAAAAAAAAAGCTTGTCACTAAAATGTTTTAGACTTTAAAGTGATAAATGTGAATACATTTAGTCGGAGACCTATTTCGAACAAATTGAATCAACTTTATTTTGATGGTTTTTTAAATGAAATAATTTCATTTAGTAGTTAAAAATTATTTAATAATAATTTTTAAAATAAATTTATTTCATAATCAAAATATATATATTTTTAATTAAATTAAGATATTAAACAATTTTAATAATTTAATAAAAATAATAATTTGGGTTGACATTATTTATCTGGGTGAAGATTATTTATCTAGTCTATTAATTTAAAACATAGCTTTCTATTTTGGTAGTTTTTATGTTTTTTTCCTGGTCTTGAACTTTTGGGGTTGTTTTGAATCCGTTTATGACATTTTTTTGGCACACCAATGCCTTGAGAATAGTTTTTGGCTGTTTATTAGGCTATTCAGAATGTGTACTTCTCGGCTATCCCTTTCTGAGGGGTTACCAAGCTCCCCAAACAAAGATCAGTTGCAAAAGTTATGCCCCTCAGAAGTTGACATATCAACTAACCACAACGAGGCCCACAAATCTTTTGGCATTTCATGGATGTTTAGGGTTTTATCATTGATGCTTTATGTTTAAAGGCCTTTTTAGTCTCGTTGTAACTAACTTCTTGGGAATGCGTATAGCCATCACATATCTTCTCAGAAATAAGTTATCACCATTCTAGCAAATTCATTTCGCCCTACAATTTGTTACAATTCTTACATATTTCATTTATTAATAAAAAATAAGTATTTTTATTTTTTAATATAAATATGTTTCACTTCATGCTCTCTTAAACCTAAATCATATCACATTTTAAATCAATTTATTGTACTATCTAAAATATAAATATAATTTATTTAAAAAATAACACTTTTTTTAATTAAAAAAATACACCATGTAACAAATAAACCCTATAATATCAACCTAACAAAAACCAAGCTATAACACCAACCTAACACATTAATATTCTTGCGCTAAGTGATGCAATGTGCTAAACTAAAAAACAATCATATCCCAATTGTATTGAAGTGATGTAATTTGCTATCACACACAACCATATTCCAATGATGTAGTTAAAATATTAATGAAATTTTAATTTTGATTTTATTTAAGAATTATCAAAATTATAAATAAAATAAATATTATATGACCAAAGCTGCACAAGAAACAATCATATCCCAAATGTATTAAAGTGATGTAATTTGCTATCAAACACAACCATATTTCAATGAACTTAATTTAAACATTAATTTGATATATTTTTATTTTATTTTATTGAGATTTTTATTTTGTTTATTTAAAATTACTAGAATTGTCAATACAAATAAGTATTATATAACAAAAATTTAGTAATAATAATAACTACTTCTATCCAATACATATCTCCCTAAGAAATACCCATCTAAATTATATTTATGTATAATATCGTTCTAATATGCGGCTTGAATAAATCAACGCAACCCCATTAAAATGATTGATTGATACACAAGCACTAGTCAGGATGCTGCTTTGGTATCTTGAAAGTTTTTCCTCAGGAGGTTTCTATTAAACCTGTGCACATCATCAATCCTCCAATTATTGATGTTTCTGTCCTTTGGGCTTTCGTGGATGGAGTTTCGCAAGGCGGGCCTAGGGCCGACGGTGCCTGAGGAGCTCTTCATCTCTCCAACCATCTATCTTTTCAGTTTGTAGCCAATTTGGGTGACGTGACGAACAATTGTGCTGAATTCTCAGCTTGTCTCATCCTAATGAGACTCTCCCACATGCTTGGGGTTCACCAACTACAGATTTTTGGTGATTCCAAGCTGATTATTGATTGTCTCAAGTTGTGTAAGCCGCCTTGGAACATTATTCTTCTTCCTCTTTATGAGGCCATTGACAGGATCCGACCTCTTTTCAACCGGATTGTCTTCCATCATACCTTCAGGGAGAACAATATTGAGGTTGATTTTCTCTCTAAGAAAGGCCTTCTTTTGCTGGATGGTTTGATGGATAAATGGGAGGTGACCGGAGGCATCTCTAGGCCTTTGGGCCGTTCTTGCTTTTAGTCCCTTTCTCCCTTGTGTTTTATGATGTTTTCAATTTTTTTCTAGAAGCTGATAGAACTACAATCAGAAATCTCCTTTTTCTAATGATTATGGCTTTTCTGGCCAGTCTTGTTATCTGATTTTTCACCAGAGATGTATGACTTTGCTGATTTGAACCATATGGTTTTTTATCAATAAAAACTATGACTTTTTTTCTTGGAAAAAAAAGTTTGTATTTTGTCTTCCAAAGCAAGTCAAGGATCTTAAGCAATTTTCCTCGTAGATTAGAGAGGTGGGTGTTGATTACTCGCTTGAATGCGATGTAAAAGTGTTTATTTCCTATTTCTATAATAACTTATTTTGTATAATAGTTGTCAACTAGGGTTTTATAGAGCATTGTTTTTATTTTCAAACTAATAGAGATATTATAATATATTAATTTAATTGATAAAAAGAGTATGTTGGTCCATCACAAGGAAAACCAATGCCATGCTTGTTGATGCTTCCAACCTTGCTTGATGATTGTTGTTTTTTATATTGATATGGGTGGCGATATATAACAACTTTATTCATTGTTTTATTTTCTTAGACTCTTCAACATGTGGTTCTCTTGATGCATGTAGCTCATTAGTTTCTTCTTCATTTTTATGTGCTTTTGTGGATCCTTGTTTTGATTTAAACTCATATTCTTTATTTTTTGCTTTGTGTACAGATACTTTAACTATTTTACTTGCAAGGATTGCTTGATGTGTCCTTCTTGTTTAGTAAGAGAAATATCATGCAATATAATTTCCTTTTTCTTGTACCAAAACTTCAAGAACTTCTTTTGCACCTTAGTTTAACTATACTGACAGAGTCTATGAAAAATATGTCAAAACAACATCTACATCATCTATATCTATAGCACAAAAATATGAATGCAACACATATTTGTCCATAGTATTCTTTAAATCTTTAAAAAATGAACATTTTCACCCTCAATTTATGTACTTTGCATATGATTTACAAGGTCTTGCAATCTTTTATCCAGATTAGCATTTATGAAACTATGCTTACTATGAGGGTTTATAGAAACGACTCCCTTATCTTGTTGACTACATCTATGAACATGTAATAGCAAGTTGTCACATGGAAATAAACCAAATTTTGCGGTTTTTTTACCATTCTTCACATTATGAGCCCACCTATATAAAAATACTTGTTCATATGCTTCATCTAAAAGTTTAAATAGCTCCTCAAAGAAAAGAACACGACCCCATATACCTACTTCATATTTTAAATGACAGTACCAATAGCTTCTCCAAAGGGACACATTTTGCTTATAATATGCAATGTATTCTTGAATATTAGGACCATCAAATTTTCTTGTAAAATACCTTTTTCTTGGAAAAAACCCACAACCAAAACTATAGCATAATGTTCAATGTGGTTTGAGGCAACCAATTTAAAATGACCATAACTTCATCAATATTGCTTAGAATCTCTTTTATGACCAAAATTATGAAATGCCGTGGTAATTTTGTATCTATTCTCGAAAGTCATTTGGTGGAAATTTGTGCACTCTATCAAAAGATATATGATTTGTGATTTGTGTGATTGTCATTGGAAAAACCCTTACACTACAAATTTTAAATCAATGATAATTCCACTTCTTGAACTCTAACTTGGATGATTTCTTTTAAATCAATTGTTTTTGTGAGAGGAAGTTGGATCTATAGCCAAGTTCTTCAAATTCTATGAAAAGTTTTAAAAATTGATCTAAATATTCCTATCCTTTTTTCTTCGAAAAAACTACAAAAAGAGAAATAATATTCCCCACTTTTTGCCTCAGAAAGGGCTTTGCTACCAAATGTTTTGTTCCTTAATATATTTGAAGATAGAATATATGAATTAACTTGCACATAACACAATAAATCTACACAATAATAAATAAGTTAATGAACAAAATAATGGAAACAAGATCGGGCCTTAAGGTAAGGTAACACCATTAATTATTCATCATGGAAGGAATCACTCCACAAGCCATGCTTGATACAAAATAATTAATCAATACTTCAAAAGACATCTCATTATATTGCTTTAACATTTTTATATAATTTCTATGAACTTTCTAAAAGGCGGAACCTTCTAGGGAGCCTTTTTACAGTTATTGCTTTCACATTACATCTACTTCACGGGCCTGATTTAATAGAGATTACCTCAATACATAGCATTATCCCCTCGAGTACCTCCCTATGTACCCCATATTATCCTCCTTAGGTACATTACAAGGGTTCAAGATGATCCAAAATGGATTTGAACAAGACAAATGGTTGTAAGATTCAATACCTAAGTGCAATGTGACAATCGATGAGTGTATGAAAATAAAATAAAACGACCATGCAAGTTTTAAAGATTAAAGAAAGAAAAAGTAAACAAAAAAAACCAAGAATTAAATGAAAGAAAAAATAGGAGAGAAAGATGGGAAATGGGAAATGAAAGGACAAGAATGCTTGGTCTTCCCAATATGCTAGCATTGCATATATATTATTTTAATTCCACAGACAGAGATTTTGTTGGCCCAGATGTGAGGATGCCATAGAGCTATGAGTTACATTGCAACTAGAGTGTATTGAAATAAAAATTGAGCAACCATCATAAGCTGTTTTTTCCCGTTTGGATGTCCAAGGTATGATACATTTTCTTTATGTTATGAGTTTTCTCCATGGTTGTGTTGAAATTTTGGGTATGAGCCATTATTGTTTTTATATGTGTTTAATATGATGCATGTAGTTGGATTAATGGTTAAATGATGTATTAATGGTTGAATAATGAATTTCGAGCTATACTTCTTGAATAGTTTAATTATAATTCCATTCACCATTAGCAAATGAAGAATGCCGACAACTCTAAGCTACCCAATTTGATTTAATATGAAATTGGAGATACATGGTTTCTATTAATTGTATCTTGCACTATTTCAGCTGAGTTTTAGTTTTGTCCAGCCAATGTGGTGACTTTGGAAGCCATAAATAACAATGTGTTTTCTTGCCCACTCTCATACACAATAATAACTTCTTACCATGGGTTGTACACATTAATGGTTGTGGTCGTATGTTGCATGATAAGCTTCCTTAGGTATACACACACATTTTCCATCGAAGCTAAATAATGAATGACCCGATGGTTAGTTTTGATTTCCGCTAGTTCGTTGGGTTTATTGATAAATTGTTTAAATTGCGATTTGTTGTTTTAACACTATCGGAAGCCAGTTGAAGTTTGATTCGGAACTGTAGTCATCTGTGCAGCTGCCATTTCGAAGGATCAATAATAAACGTTCCGACGGATTAGGGCTTATCCTTCCTGATTCCGATGTCTTATTGTTTTTCTCTTCGCTATCGGAAAGTTTTATGACTTTGATCGAAAGCTATAGTCTGATTGCTTTCCACCATTGCGGCTCCCGAGCGAACTAAACGTCCGCCATATAACTGCTCCAATTGCCGATGGTTTTATGATTACCAAGACCTGTAGTTGGTTTGACATCTGCCATTGCGACTTTCTAGTAAACTATCTTTCCACCCAATGCTTTAGTATTTAGTCTTTCCAACGACGACAGACTTAATGGCCTCGCGGAACTCATTGTCTGTCTGAAGCTTGCCATTGCGGCTATGAATAAAACTATCATGTTGATGCTTTAATGGTTCAGACCACTGATAAGGATTTTTCCTGCCGTTTTGTGAGTTTTTTACCCTTTTTTTTGGGCGACGGTGGTTTCTGATTCTTGTTAGGGTTTTTTGTGATGAGAACACAGCGCAGGGTCGCATGTTGTCGCATGTTTGATGCTTAGTCTCATTAATAGTGTGGTTTATATTTTCTTGAATGCTATCCATATTAATGTTGAGTTTTTTGTTTAACTGCAGACAGACTTAGAAGATTTTTTAGATCCAGTTTGATGATTGCTGCTGTGAAGAAGACGTCTCTAAAAGAAAAGTCAGAAGCAGAGATGTTGCTCACAGAGGAATATAGTGAAAGGTTGAGATCAAGAGGTTATTGAACAAAATTGATAGCAGCAGAGGCCTAGGCTTGGAAATGGTTCATCAGTTACCAAGTCGGTCCCTTTTTACAAAGTGCTTGTAAATCTTAATCTAAAATGTAATGTATTGTATGAATCATGAGCACTCACAAAGGACAAAATTATGAGATTAAACGGTTGGGGGAACCCAAAGGTCACCCAGGGGGACAACCCAAAGGTTTTGCTGTTTGTATAAATATAGGAGAATTAGAGGGAATAAAGGACTTTTTCCCATTGAGATTTGTGAGTCTGATGTAAGAAGAACTATTTCCTTTTGCAGAAAGAAATTACAAGTTTCCTGTTGGAGAACGCTTGGTGGAACTTTTCAAATGTTGTGCCATGGATGGGTTGAATGTGAACTATTTCGTTTTCAGCTTTGTGTCCATGAACTGTGATATCGTTCTAACTCTTTGAACCTATGTTCTTGTATGAATGCTCTCTAGTTTATTTTATGGAATTTCCACTACGAGTAATGAATGTTGTTCGTAAACAATTAGCTATCTGCTTGTTGATATATCTTTATTACTGTTCATGTATTTTGAAATAAGTAACAGTTATCTGTGATTTTTCTTAATGCATGTGCATAAATACATTACTCATTGATAAATGATAATCTTGCCCCCTAGGGATAGGCTAGATAGTTAGTTTTCGTTTCTTGCTGTGTGTGATTTAGATGCGAGAGTTAAGAAGAGAGGTAAGAACTTGCACATCACATTGTGACTGCTCCTCGGATTCTCTATCAATATGCAGTTTTAGTTAGGCACTTGCATATCATACTTAAAAATAAAAAACTAAAACATACATGGTGGACCAGGCCGTAACCGGTAAAACCCTTTATTTTGGTTACTTGACCTACGGTAGCTGGACCGTAAACCGGACGGATTCCCCATAACAAATAGTAACGAGCTAGTTGGGAACGTTTACTGGGGAGAATCCCTAACTGTTGTCGCCTACGATTTTGCAGGCCTCAACAGGACTATAAGTCCCTAGTTTATAGATCACAAACTCATTACAACAATATACTCATTAAGAGCTCAACATGTAACTTGCAAGGGGAGCATAACATTCCTTTAGCCACCCAAGTTAAACCCAATTGACCTTTTCATTTTGAAATATATATCTTGGGTAAATATATGGAGCACTTCCCCTCATTTCAAGGATGGCACCTAAGGTAAACTAGATTCTACAAAAGCTCGATACTTTGCCAACAACTCCTAATGATCATAATATTCAACAAATGACTTATGAAGAACATCATGTCACAATGTAGGATTTGAATTTGGGAGAGGATAACAATTTTCCTTGTAACCACTCAAACTTAAACCCATTTGACTCCTATTGTAATTGTTATTAAAAAAACCACTAATTATACCAAAATTACAATTAAAGATTAAGATAATTACAATTTTGAGAATAAAATATACATAAATTAATAATAACTGTGAATCACATATTATCAATTATATTTCCTTGTTATTAAACCAATAGTCTTTTTTCCAAATAAAATTTTGATTAACTTGCCCCTTTCCCCAATACCCTCATTTCTTTGACTCCGGTTACTTTTGTTTGTGATGTTTGCAAGCTCACGTTGGGAGGTAGCATCATCACCTTGCGTTGAGGTAGATTTGATTCAGATAGACTAAAACCTATTGATTCTCCTTATCTAGATTTGTGTATGGGATAAAAGTGATATTCCTAGGTGTCTTTCTTATTTTTCTATGCCACACGTTACAAACTATAGACTACATTGACTAAATTTCTGTTGATTTTCTCTTATCTCATCCACTGGGCGTATGAGGAGGAAAGTGTTAAATCTAAAGGAAATCTCATCCAAATAAAAAATTAACTATAAGCCCATTTGCATACACCACTTTAAAATTAACTATAAGCCCATTTGCATACACCACTTTAAAATTAACTATAAGGTACATTTTTGTGTGTTTACATTTTTTAATATTTACTTTTTATTTTATTTTAAAGTGTAGTTTAATATTAATTTTTTATTTTATTTTAAGGTGTAGTTTAATATTACATTTTTTATTTTATTTTAAGGTGTAGTTTAATATTTGGGATGGGGTATTTTTCTAAATGAATTTAGGTTAATATTATTATAAATATAAAGCTTTGTTGAAGGGAATTGTTTGACTTTTTGGAATTAGTTTTTCTTTTTATTAGATTGATGATTTCATTTAGCTATATATTTGATTAGATTGATGATTTCATTTAGCTATATATTTGATTATTTACATTTTTATTTTATGTTATTTTAATATGTAGTTTAATATTTGGGATGGGTATTTTTCTAAATGAATTTAGGTTAAAATCATTATAAATATAAAGTTTCAACCAGTTTTGTTTAATGGAATTGTTTGATTTTTTGGAATTGTTTTGTTGAATGGAATTGTTTGATTTTTTGGAATTGTTTTTTAAGATTGATAAATATAAATAGTGGTTATAAAATCGATAAATATATATGTTTGGAAAAGTTTTTATAAAAGTTATAGTCTAAATATTTTATAAATTTGATTTTTTCACATTTAAATGAAAACTAATAATTTTAGTTTGAAATCTAATTAGAATTAATGAAATTACATATATTATATATTACATTTTAGTTGTATTAGAGTTATTCAAAGCTGTTGAATTCATTTTATTCAAAACAACAATAATTTTCTCAATCCAAAATTATAATTTAAATTTGATTTTTTTTCACATTTAAATGAATTTAATTACATACCCAGATTCTAATAATATTGATATCAAAATGTTTAAATTTGTAAAATGTTTAACTTTCTTCTCCATGAAATCTTTAATCTTACAATTAGAAGAATGTCATATATCAGTTCACACTAATATGCTATGACTTCTGATTGAACCCCATAAAATTTTCAATCTTACAAATAAAAGAGTCTCATATGTAAATTCACAATAATATGCTATGACTTTTGATTAAATTACTCTTATAGTACATCAAGATAATTAGATTACCATATGTTATTACTTTTGATTGAATTACTATTGTAGTACATCACATATTACCATGTGTAAAAGCAACATGGATAAGAATATGCCATTTGAGTGCATACTGATACGATATGATATATGGATGAGAGGGTTCATGATGTTATGCGATCAATTTAAAAGATATAGGCATATAGACTAGATTAATTATTTTAAATAATAGATAATTATATTAATTTACTATTATTATTAAAAAATAATATTTAAATATATTTATGTAATATATTTAAGAAAGAAAAGAATTATAATATTGGGTACCTTAAGGGGAATAATTATTGTAATGTGGGCATAATTATAAAATGACCCAAGAACCAAGTATGTCTATCATAGGTAATAGTTTTTGGAACGTTGTGCAATCTAACAATGTACAAAACAATTATGCCACCCTTGATGCATCATTATTTTTCTTGCAATCAATGAATTGAGCCATTTTAGAGAACCTACCAACAACTACAAAAATATAAGCATTACCTCATTGTCTGTTTGGTAGCCCCAACAAAAAGTCAATGCTTAGGTTTGTCTATCGGATTGTCGGTATTGGTAACGGCATGCACAACCTTATATTCTATGAGTGTTCTTTATCCATTTGACAAATTATACATCGTGCCACATACCTAGTTATATCCTTTTTCATCTTCGGCTAGTAATACTTATATTCGATTAAGGTTAGTGTCTGATCCGTTCCAAAATGTCCTGCCAAGCCACTACTGTGAAGATGTATAGTTGTTTTCCTTTGAAGATGTATCCATCTTGCATAAAATATTCACCCTAAATAAGATCCATATTCCAAACAGATAGATTCTTCAATTGTTCCACAATCTCCCAAAAATTGTTATCTGATGCATAAAGAGTCTTTAATACATCAAACCACTTAATTTATTTTCCATGGTTGTTAAAAGAACAATGTGTTGACTCAAAGCACATGTAACCTAATTCTTCCTTCCTGATTTGTGCTTCATAACACAGGTGTAGCCTTGTAACAAAGAGACCCATTTTGCATGTCTACTGTTCAATTTCTTTTGGGTGTTTACATATTTTAATGCAATGTGATTTGTAAACAACACAAACTCTTTCAGCACTAAATAATAACTCCAATGTTGCAATGCTTGCATAATTACATAAAATTATACATTATATGTGGAGTAGTTCTTTCTTGCATCATTCAAATTTTTGCTAACAAAGTGCAAGGTATACCTGCTTGGATAAGTACAACTCCAATGCCTACAAGTGAGGCATCACAGTATACCTCAAACACTTTCTCAAAATATGGTAAGCCTAAAATAGGTGCCTCAGTTTCCTTCTTATTTAGAAACTTAAAATTGTCCCCAGCTTCAATGGTCCACTTGAATGTCGTGCCTTTGGTGCAATATGTTATGCATGCTACAATACTGCTAAAATTTCGAAGAAATGTTTGGTAGAAGCTATCCAACCCATGAAAAATTGTTACCTTTGTTATTCTCCTAGGACTAGTCTACTCCTAAATTGCTCTAACCTTCTCTGAATCCATCTTGACTCCTTCTGTTGAGATGAAAAAACCCACAAATTCCAAACTTTCTTGTAAGAACCTACATTTGTTTAGGTTTGCATAAATCTGATGTTTTCTCAATGTATCCAATATAATCTTTAAATGCTACAAATGATCTTCTTTGTTATTATTGAAAACTAGAATGCCATCAAAATAAATGAGTAAAAAATTACCAATAAAAGGTCAAATAAAAATTTCATCAACCGCATGAAGGTACTAGGTGCATTGGTCAACCCAAATGGCATCACCATCCATTCATATAGTCCATCCCTGGTCTTGAAGGAAATTTTACATTCATCCTGTTCACAAATTTGGATCTAATGGTATCCACTTCACAAATCAATTTTACTAAAATATTTAGCTCTGGCTAGAACATGCATTATGTCGTCTAGGCGCGGTATAGGAAACCGATATTTGATGGTAATTTTATTGATTTCTCTGCTATCTATACACATCCTCCATGTATTTTTTTTCTTCTAGAGTCAACAATGTTGGTACAACATAGGGACTCATGCTTTCTCTTACCAAACCTTTCTTTATAAGCTCGGTTACGTGTCGATTGAGCTATGCATGTTGTGTAGGACTCATCCTATATGCTTCTTAATTAGGTAAAGATGATACTAGGATTAGATCAATGTGATGTTGAATATCCCAATTTTGGTGGAAGACCATCTGGGAGTTCATCAAGGATAACATCAACATACTCTTCTAGTACCTTGGCTACTCCAGTAAGTATTGGTATGTCTTCCTTGGTTCCCTTTTGCACTATTAATGCAAATCAAAATCATGTTACCTTCATTTCCTTAACAAGCTCTCTTTTTAACAGCATATTCTCAACTTTCCCTTCATCCTTAAGGGGAAATAAGACAACTTTTGATCCATGCTTCCAAAAGGTGTAGGCATTTTTTCCTCCATCATGCATGAATTTTCTGTCATATAGCCAAGGATTCCCAAATAACAAATGACACACATCCATAATAATGACATCACACCATACTTCATATTTATAAGTCTTACTAATGGAAAACTTAATCAGACATATTTTATTAATGGTGACTTCATTTCCTATTTTGAACCATGCAAGTCAGTAAGGATGGAGATGTGTTCCACATTGTAATTTCAACTTATCTACCATCTCTTTGGAAACCATATTCTCACAACTACCACTATTAACAATAAATTGACATAAATTTCCTTAGGAAGTGCACCTGGTTCAAAAAATATTTGTCCAAATCCACAAATATTCTCTGTCTCTACTCTATCTTTTCTCTTTTTTGGGAATCACCATTGAACACTGCGATCTAGTATTGAACACTTTTGCGATCTGAGTTTGGCGGTCATTCATCGATCTTGAGATCACCGCTTATTGCAGATCTGAAGTTGCAGAGGTTCAGATCTATTCAAGATCACTGCGATCTGAGTTTTACACTGTGATATGGTGTTCAACGCTTTTGCTATTTCAACTTCATCTGAACAAGCGATCTGAAGCTCGGGCATTATCTTTTCGATGATATGAAGTTCACGATTAGTAGGGATGTCGTGGTAGTGATTTGAGTTTGTCGATATATTCAAGATCAATGTGATCTGAGTTTTACACTGTGATATGGTATTCAATGTTTTTGCGATGTGAAGCTTAGGCATAGTTTCCAACAAAAAAAAAAAAAAAAACACTTTAATGCATCATGCAAGGGTAGCGGAACATCTTGATTTGATTTTGATAGCTTAATGCAACCGAAATTTGTATCTTTTTATGAATTTGTAGCGCAAGAAGAGCGATTTGCAAACTATTGCATCTGAACTAGTGATCTTGAGATCACGACTTATTGCAGATCTAAAGTGACAGAGGTTCAGATCTATTCAAGATCACTGACAGTGTGATCTGGTATTCAACGCTTTTTTTGTTTCAACTTCATATGAGCTAGCGATCTGAGTTTGGCGATCTGAAGCTCGGGCATATTCTCGATATGAAGCTCTTTCGTTTCAACTTCATCTGAACTAGCGATCTCGGTTTGGTCTGAAAGGTGGGTTTAGCGATCTCTGCTATCTTTGTGGTGCACATTATTAGAACTGTGGTGCCATGCTCTATTGAACTGCGGTGACTTCGATCTGGGCCTAGGGTTGGACAACAATTTGTATTAGACGCACACATTCCTTATCTAATATATATATATATATATATTCATATTCTTTTGTTCACAAGTATGAATAATTCACCGCATCTACCAAAGATTGTCAAAGGTAGACTTAGCACAGTTACTCTAAATAGTCTTTATGAGTATATAGAGTCTTTAGAGAAGCGTAGAGAAGAAAGAGAAGTTAAGTTACAAACTGGGTTAGAAGCCATGCTAGAAAATAAATTTACACCTCTTGAAGACAAGATCCAAAAACAAATAGAAAATAAAATAAAAGTACTAGAGAATAAAATGGAAACAATGGAGATTACAAGTAATAGAAAAACAAAGCCAAGGTAAAAACCAAACATCCCAACAAGGAGAAGCTGAAACTTAGAAAGTATTAAAAAGAAGGACATGATTAAGGAACTAGAAGCAAAAGTTAATAACAATCTCAACCTATCAAAGATCAAGTTCTTTTGGCTATCAGGATTATCTTCTATGGGATCTCTATGCATGGCAAAATTGAGAGCTACAATTAAAGGTCTATGATCTGAGTCAGGCTCGTCGTCCCTTAGGATGTCAAAATTTATTATTTCATTGTATAAAGGGATAGAATTATACCATGAGAGTAACAAAAGGGCCTTGAACCTTATAATCTTCGGTTTGAAAGAGGAGGTAAACAAGGATACGTTAGCCATAGCCAAGACAGAATTACACAATAGATTACAAATTGAAAGAACATGTCTCACAGAAGCAACAAGGTTGGGGAAATTAACTGAGAATAAAGAAAGGTTGATCCGAATAAAGGTAATCTCTACTAACCATAAGTACGATATACTTAGTAAAACCTCAAGTCTAAAAGGAACAAGGATATTTATAAATGAAGATCTTATCCCAGAAGGTCAAGCATAATTAAGAAAGGAGGTTCAACAAGTAAACGAAGCTAGGAAGGAAGGAAAATGGGCAATAATCAGAAATAGAAAAGCTGTTATTAGAGATAGAAACCAAAAAGATAGTAATAAATAACAATTCAACATGTTCCAGATTCTTTCTTGGAACTGTCGAGGCTTCCCTTGGAACAAAGGCCCCAAGCTAAGTTGTATCTCGAATGAAGTTGATATTATATTGTTAGTTGAAACTTGGGAACACGAAGAATCTAAGGTTCCTAACATAGATGGCTTTATACTTTGGTCAATCTGGAACAAACGATCTTAGCGTATAGGAATTGGAGGTATATATTGTTACATTAGTAAGAACGTCTTCCCCCATGCTAGGATTTATAAAAAAGACCCTTACAACTAGTATATTTGGATAGAGATTTCTCACATTAATAATAAAAAAACCTACATAGCGATCTGTTATTTTTCCCCTATTAATTCTAACTTCTATAAGAAAAAAAATTAAATAAAAATTGTCCTTACAATGGTTTAAAGAATGATATCTATATCCTAAGGAATGAAGGTAATATCCTCTTAATGGTTGACTTTAATGCTCGTACTTCAAGCAACCAAGCTATTCTTCTAAGCAATTATTCCAACCCTAATCCTCTTTGGTTAGATGAAGATATTAATATAGCTAGCAGGTACAACAGAAGCTCTGAAGATCTAGGCGAAAATTTGTTTGGGTCTGAGCTAGTTAAGCTTTGTAGTGCTCAATATCTCATAATTTGCAATGGTCTAAAGAAGTGGTCCAATTCTAGCCAGATGGCCTGTATCCATGGGCTTGGTAGCAGTGTGGTAGTCTACATTATTTTCGATATCCCTTTATACAATGAAATAATAAATTTTGACATCCTAAAGGACCACGAGCTTGACTCAGATCATAGACCTTTAATTGTGACTCTCAATTTTGTCATGCATAGAGATCCCATAGAAGATAATCTTGATAGCCAAAATAACTTGATCTTTGATAGAAATAAAAATGATCTTTTCTAAATGATTTAAAAATTAATTTGCTTCCTTTATGAAGTATAAACAACATAGAATACCTCTATCATAATTTTACTACAACCCTCTCACATTCTATTAACAAGTTCTCAATTGAAGTCTCAAGTAATAAATGAAATAGAAAAACCAACCCTTGGTATGATAAAGATTGTAAAAGTGCGAGGAGAGAAATTAAGGAAGCTCTTGATGAGTCTCTTAAAATTAACAAAGTAAAATTTTACAAATCCCTAGTTAAAAGGAAAAAAATGCAATATATTCATAAAAGACAAGAAAATCTCTTACACCTCTCTAAGGTGGCTCTTAAGAAATTATGGAGGCAGATTCTAACTAGAAAAAATAAAGATAGTATTAGAATTGCTTTACACGTCTAGAATTCCTATCTTAAAAATATTTATGAATCCCTGAAAGTCCGAAGACAACTTTGAAACCCTGCTCACAACGGTAGAAGTTTTCTATTTGGAAGACATAGATTTTGGGGTTAAGCGTCTGGCAAATGGAAAAGCTAAGGACGTTGAAGGTTACTAGGCATAAATCTTAAAAATTGGAGGTCCTGTCCTCGTCCCCTACACCTACAAGCTTTTCAATCAAGAATTCAAGCAAGGGTTCCCTAAATCTTGGACCCAGAGCCTCATTATCCCTATTTTTAAAAGTGGGGATACAAATAACCCCTCTAATTATCGTACAATTATGATTATCCCCCTCTTAACCAATTTATATGGTATTATTTTGGAAAATAAGATCAGTAGATGGCTTGAAAGTGAAGGTAAACGAGCTAAAGGCCAACTGGGTTTTAGAAGGCAGCACTCAACAACGGACCACCTTGTTACCCTTAGGATCATTTTGGAGGAGTGTCATAATGATAAATCCAATCTCTTTTGTTGCTTTGTGGACTTTAGAAAGGATTTCGACACAGTACCTAGAAATAGCCTTTGGAATAGATTAGAAGAGCTAAAGGTTCCTTTCAAGTTGAGAGCTGCCTCAATAAGGTTATACGAGAATGGTTTAAGAGCAACGAGGGGTGGTCGAGAGATATTAAGTGCAATATCATAGTTAAACAACATTTCCCCCTCTCCCCTATCCTATTTGGCATTTACATCGATAAGCTAGAAGGCTGTTTAGAGGAAGCGGGTTGTGCTAGCACATTCTTAGCTGGCGTAGTCATCATCCTTCTTCTCTATGTTGATGATATTGTTCTTCTAGAAGGGGATCCATATGATCTTGATAAGCAACTTCGAATTCTTAAGGATTTCTGCTCTACCATGTGTATGACTGTCAACACTGACAAAAAAAAGTTATGATTATCAAATCCAAGAAGGACACTTACGCTAATTTTGTGTATGACAATAGCAACTTGGAGGAAGTGTCTTCTTACAAATACCTAGGAATTGATATTCAACACAAGCTCAACTAGAACTATAGCCTTGAGAAAAGGATTAATGGAGGCTGGAAAGCTTATTTTGGTCTTGAAAATAATTGCAAAGCAGCAAACCTTGTGATGTGGGGCAAAAATAAGCTCCTCTTTGAAACTTTAGTCACTCCTATTATCTTGTATGGTTGTGAGGTTTGGGGTTGCAGCTTCTCTAGAGAATCCTGGAGGAAGATTGAGAAAATCCAAAAGCGCTTTATAACATATAACCTCCAAATTAAAAGCAATACACCATATCCTATTCTCCTTATAGAAGTGGGTCTTTCTCCTATCGAGATCCTAGCTATGACTAGGCTCCTATTGTACAAACAAAAAATCAATAACATGGGAGACCATAGACTTCCTAAGTTAGCTTTTAATTCCAGTCAAAACCACCTAAGGCTCAAGCAAGGTTAGTATAAAGATACTAGGGCCTGATTAAACCACTGGGAGATGACGAAAATGTTGCATTGCAAAATATCAATAACATTGAAAATATTGTTATTTCTAAGTTTAAAGAGAAATTGTGGTGTGAGAAAGATTTAGAGGATAAAAGAAAATTAAGATATTATAAGGAGGTCATCAACCATACTCTAGAAGATCAAAAGTATCTCTCTGTATTAACTAGCTCAAAGAAAAAAATTAATATAGCCAAGATAAGAACGAACTCTCATGAGCTCCATAGTGAAACAGGTCATTGGACAGTTCCCAAAACACCATGGGTGGAAAGGATCTGTCGTCTCTATGAGACTATGAACACTGAAGATGAAAATCACTTCCTCGTAGAGTGCCCTACGTACACCCACATTAGATCTCAGTTTCATAATCTTTGTTACAATACCGACCTTCCTAGCCTTTTAACTTGTCAAAATTATAGTGAGCTTGGGATGCTTCTCACCAAGATCTTTGAGCATAGGAATAGAAGTTTAAAATAAACTAATTAATTTGCTTCTTTAGGTCCGATAGACCAAATTTTGGTCGTAGTGGACGTTAACCATCATCATCATCATCATCATCACAAACAAATGTATCAACATTACACATTTCCAGAAGCATAAAAACAAAGAAACTAGTACAAAGATTACCCTAATTTTGATAGGTGTGCCTCCTCTAAATTCCATAACCTTTAATGTACCCTCCTACATAACCAAGCTCTCTTTTGGCATAGCACGAGCTTGGGTATTTCCATTTTTGTAAATATGAGTGAAAGTCATATTCTCAAAAGTGTCATTTATCTCTCTTGAATGCTTCATGATGTGACACAATCCCAAAATTCCAATGTTGCATCAACAATTTTCCTAGACTATCATAAACATAGAGTCCCCAAACACTTGGAGAACTTTTGTACCTTTATCGGCCACCACTACCTTTAACAACACCCACATAACATAGATTTGATCCATATTGTTGGTACATGGACCTACTGCATAGGCAGTAGTATTGGTTGTATAAATAGAGAACAATCTCAATGCCACATAAACTCGGTTCTCCTTGATTTGCAAAATTAAAGAAACCCTATGACATCTGTTGATCAATACATGGCATCATTAAACCTCTAGTCAATTTGTCTTTTGGTATGTGTTTATTGTTTTCCATCGCTAGTATGATTCTATGGGATTGAATCATTGGAATGATATTAAGATCTTGGAAGGTCATCTGATTTCTAGTCCACCATATACCAGAAATAAAAAGACATGGTAGAGCCTTATTATAGCCCAGAACAACCTTATTAGAAAATATTAAACAAAACTGTAGTAATGCCTTGTCACGATAAAAGTTAAAATCTTGTCACTAAGAAGTTTTAGACTTCAAAGTGATAAATGTGAAAGCATTTAGTTTGAGGCCTATTCCTAACAAACTTAGCAATAACAACATTCACAATGAAATTGAAGTTAGGTTTGTCATTATTTAATGACAATATTCACAATGAAATTGAAGTTTTTTTATCATCTATTATTTTGATGGCTTTACAAATAGAATACTTTTATTTATTGTTCATTGGATATAGATTGGGTGGTTGGGAGGAATGTTGAGCCCTTAAATGGGTTTATAAGATGATCTTGTTGTTGAGCCCCTAATGTATTGAAAATTCTCAACCACCCCATGTTCCCTCACAAATTTTGGGGAGGTTTCCATGGACATAGCGAGCACCAATCTTAGGTGCTATGAACCACATGAAAAAAAAACTTTTATTCATTAGTTAAAAAATATTAAATTTTATTTAATAATAATTTATTTTAGATTATTTTATTCGATAATTTAAAATTTTTATTTTTATAATTAAATTAAAATATTAAATCATTTTTATAATTCAATCAAAATCTTATTATTTATTTCTATTTTAATCAATATTTCTAATACTTCAATTGCTACACACATAAAAGGTGTACCATCTAACAAATAAACTAAACTATAATATCAACCTAACACATTAATATTCATTGAACTGAAGTGAGGTAATGTGTTACCAAACACAACCATATCCCAATTAAGCTATAATGTCAACCTAACACATTAATATTCATTAAACTAAAGTGATGTAATGTATTACCAAACACAACTATATCCCAATTAAGCTATAATGTCAAGTGAGGTAATGTGTTACCAAACACAACCATATCCCAATTAAGCTATAATGTCAACCTAACACATTAATATTCATTAAACTAAAGTGATGTAATGTATTACCAAACACAACTATATCCCAATTGTATTGAAGTGATGTATTTTGCTATCAAACACAACTACGATATTCCAATTAAGTAATTTAGACATGTTATTAATTTGATTTTTTTCAATCTTTTTTTTTATCATTTTATTGGAAATTTGATATTAAAATCGTAAAAATTACTAGAATTGCAAATACAAGATATATTTGTAAATATATCTCAAGGAAACTTGTTAGATATTTTCTTTCATTTCAAGGATGGCATCCACAATAAAATAAATTTTGTATAAGCTCAAAGATTTTTGTTATACAAATGATTCATATATATAAGATGAACACTTACATAGTATGTTAGTAAGCTTAAGGATTTTGTCAATTATCTCATGATGATCATGGTATACAAATGATTTATAATCTTTGTTGTAATACTGACCTTCCTGGCCTTTTAACGTGTCAAAATTATAGTGAGCTCAGGACGCTTCTCTCTAAGCTCTTTGAGCATAGGAATACAATTTTAAATGAAACTGTTTAATTCGTTTATTTAGATCTGATAGACCAAGTTTGGTATTAGTGAACGGTAACCATCATCATCATCAGTTACGTGTGTATGTTTTATAATGTAGTTGTTAGGTAAAGATTAAACAATTACAAAAATTATGAGTCTAAAAACTCGATGAGAATTTTGTATATTAATGTTAAATTTAAAACACAAATAACAAAATCTAATTATTATAAAGATAATGATACAAATTTAATAGAAATTACATATTTTATTTTGATCAAGGTTTAAGGTCTAACCTTACCGAACAAGGAGGAAGGGGCCTCCATCATTGTCATTATAATACTTTAGGTGTTTTTTCAATGAAATAGCCAAGTTGAGTCGGAGAAACTTGTCATTCTAAAATTAAGGAGGCAACTAATTGTGGTGTGTTTGGTTGTAACTCTAACTTTGATTGCATTCTTTAACTAAGAAACCTTATCAATAATGTGGCTTGTTGCTAGAATTATGAGAGCAAGATGAACCAAGTGTGAAATAAGCCTTTGTGAGAACTTGAATAAACCAACCCCAATCCTCAAAAGCTTATGCAAATAAACCAACTCAAGGTTCACATCCACAAATTACATTAAATCTATAAGTGAAAGTTGAAATAGAATAGAACTCCATTAAAAATTGAACATTACTAAAAATATCTTCATTTGTTTTTCCCTATATTAAACAAAACTATTTTTTTTCCAAAGATTTCTTTTTTCTTTTTTTTTATTGATTTTCTAATAAAGAAATCAAATCAACAATCTAGATAGAATACATGGGACTAAAACATAATATGCATATGTAATCAATCCCCTCATCCCCAAAAGTACTCAAAGATTTACATCCACTACAAGGAAAATCCCCTGTAGCGAAGGTCATAGAGGAGGCTTTTAGTGTTACAAGATTGGCAAAAAATATTAAAAAAAACCTCCACTACAACCTCCGCTAATGGTAGCGAATGTCTTAACAGAGGTCATAATGGAAAAAATTTATAACTAAAAAAACTCGACGAATGGATGTTTTAGAGAATGTTTTTTATCAATGTGTTTTGTTCAAAATAGGTACGCCGATGTGTTTCATAACACAACACATTGGTGTTGTACAATGTAAAGTATTTGCAACGATGCATTCAAACATAAAGAGCACCGAAAATAACACGATTTCAACAACATACCAATGCTTGCATATTGATTATCTACACCGATGCTTTATTACATAACAAGCGCACCAATGTGATATGTCACATCGTACGCTCCACATAATTTTTTTAAAGCTTTGTTAGCGCGCAATTGATATCAGTGCACTAGTGCATATAAACCAATGATATGCACTAGTTTGTATAAACTAATGATATGCACTGGTGCGTATATCCAATGACATGCACTGGTGCAAAAAACAAATGAAAACGCACTGGTGACTCCATCTGACAAGTGATAATCTTTCTTTTAAAATTCAATTGTTCATTTAATTTGCATAACCACATCGGTGCGTATAAATTTTGTAGACACACCGGTGCACCGAATTAGGGTAAACAAAGAGGTGAGCCTAATTATGGTAGACGCATCGATGTGTCATCGATTACAAAAGGAGCCACATATGAATCTTTGAACAATGTTTACTGTCGTTGCAGCCAAATACATCAATTTTAATTATTGAGTTTATGAGTTTTATTAGTGTTCTTGGAGATGGACCAGAGCGACAATAATTAGCAAAAACATTGCATATGATTCTTTGAACAATAACTATTGACATTGTGGTGAATTTGTATATATATATATATATATATATATATATAATGATGGAACATCGCTCAGGAAACCCTAAGGTACTCCCCCATTTTTTTAGGATGGTACCCAAGGTAAACCATCGACCCTGGTTACTGGGCCTAACTTGGTGGGGACATCGAGTGAGGCCTCGACATAGCCACTTGGGGATTTGACCCAGAGATCTTCTGCTAGCATAAACAACTCTCAACCACTTGAGCTAACCCAGCAGGCTTGTGAATATTATATATATATATATATATATTAATTACAATATTTATTTGAAATTGAAATGTTTATTTTATAGTACTATTCATTTCAATTTTAATTATTGGGTTTGTTTGGATTAATTTCTTATATCATAGATGCAAACATCTATTGTAAAATTTAATCATCCATACAATTAATTAACAATGTACCGTTTCACATGTAACATTTGACAATAACATTGAAGAACGGAAAATGAATAAAAAGTTTATTTTATTATACAACAATAACATTCCCTTTGTCATACAAAATAGGACAACATAGAGATAACAATAATCAAAACATCATCATGCATGTAATCGTTACACTTATTGGTAACCCATTGTTTTTCAATTCGGACAGTATGTCCAGTACATTATTATACAAAATGTCTGATTTTCATAGACAATTCTTTGAAAATACACAACAAACTACAACAACTTGCAACATTAACATCAAAGTTAAATATGAATCATCATTCTTCACTGGAACTGTTATCGGCACTCGAGCCACTTGCATTAATTGGGTTATTTGGATGAATGTTTTGTTTATTGGCATAATTGTTTTCCTCTTCGTCAGCTTCCATCTGCAAACATAAAACTAAAGTGCACTGAGTGTATCTACATTGTTGGGAATAATGAAAAAAGATAGATAGTATACATGAATGTAATTTGAAAAGTGACGTACTTGCATCGTAATAATTGAGTCATGAATGATACACATTCTTTCAAAACCATATGTCATGTCATCCATCAACAAGTATTCTGTTGGCTCCACTCCATGTTTTGTTTCCTACAATTTTTATGCCTCGTCATAAATCATAGATTTAATATAAAGTATTTTTGTTGTTTTATTAATTATAAAATGACAGAGGTAAAACAATATAGATACTTACAAAATCCACAATTAATTTTTGATACCCCAACATATACTCACAACCCTTACTTAACCCAATGCCAATCAATTCTTCTGATGGTTCCTCTTTGTATGTTAACTCCTATTTGAGGACATCCAAGGATTAACAGTGAAAACAAAAAATTCAAATATACAAATCACAAATACTCACAAACTTTACTATCAACCCCTTTTTTGCTTTCCATCCTCTCTAATGTGTTGATTGGGTTCCATTTTGTTTCCTTTTCCGCATTAACAAAACAATTGAAAAATAGTATTTACTGTTGAATTAATTAATGAGATTTACATAATCCTACAAATCAATGATTTCATACATTTGAATCATGTTTCCGTTGAGACGGTTCCTCTTGCGATGCAATTGTGTCTATTTGCTTGACCATCTCCTTGTACACTTTTTTGGACACCCCTATGGGAAAATTGTTTATATCATCTCGTTCATCCTTTGAGATTTTCATAATCTTCCTCGAAATGTAAAATGACTGCAATAAACAATTTTTCTGTTGATACGGAAAATAAATAATATAGAAGAATTAAAATGATTGAAGGAATGATTCTTTGTGGTAGTTATACATACATATTCTACATAAACATGTTTAGGAATATTATTTTTTTCAATGAATTTTTTTGTTGTTGTATGTTTTTTCTATTGAAAGTCTGACAGGTCTCATTGATCATTGCTTCGGGAACGCCTCTTGCAGTTTGCATATGATCTGATTTTTCGAATCATCCGATTGGTTTCTGTATTGCAAGTGAAAATTACATCTATATTTTATTTCCACTATATCCCTCGTATTATTATAAAATTCTTTGCACCTTCTATTAACTTCCAGCACCACTCGAAATGAGCCAAGGACCAATTGATCATCATTTGCATCTTCCATAATTTTTTTCTTCTTATGATGACATTGAACTTTGTTGTTGTAAGTCCCTCCATAACATTCAACATATGTGTATTAGATTATTTGAAACCTATTATTGAATAATCATAACTACATTATTACTCAAATTTGAAGAAATAATTCATATTAACTTCTTTTTTATTCACCTGATTCATTGCTTTGCAACCTTTCTATCAACATTTTACACTCTTATGGACTTATATTGGTAAAAATATTATCAAGCTTCCTCATTTTTTGGCTATGCATTTCACACATTAACGAAGACATATTAGTGAAATTTACAAATAATTTAAATTAATTAATTTAAATACATAAACTAATTAGAACCACTTGCCTTGTTGGTAATCTTGGATGTGCTTCCATCATGTTGAATAAAGTTTTTGTTCATTTTGAACTCACACCATTCATTTTTATAAAAAGGCAAACTCGACCATTAAATACAAAAACTATCAATATATTATCCAAATAAATTACAGACCTTCAAAATAGAAAACAAGTCTCAAATCGGTGCATTTTATAAAACCAAACTCATTGTTGCGTATATGCACCTAGAGGCACAAATGCATTAAAACAACTGAGATTCCCCTATTTGTTATACCAACACAAGTGCACCATGAACGACCAAAAAATATTTATCATTTTATGGAAATACAAAACGGGAAGTTCCTACCATTATCGACGCTATTTTTGTATAAACGCGATGATAACGGACAAGTGCTTAACAGAAAACAAGAAAATTTATGTGTCGTATGTCATTAGCGATGCACCATGACAATACGCACATCAGTGTGTTTTGGAAAACCAAATGCACCGATTTTGATGCATTCATTTAAAAAAAAAACTAAAAACTAAAAAATAAATAAATATAAACTTTTCAGGGATGACATGGTTACAAATTCAATCTAAATAATGGATCCATCTTGCTTTAAGATTTCATTATATATTCACAAATTCAACGTAGCTAAAATCCCTAAAAGGTGAAATTGTAATTTTGCAAAACAATAGAGCGATTTAAACCCTAATGTAAAATTTTGCAACCATAACAAATGAAAAGAAGTACCGAGAAGAGAAGGGTTGAAACATTGAAGGTACGTATTAAGTTTTTTTCTAAATATACCTAATTGCTAAATACGATAATAAGATCAACAATAATATTTACATGAAATTTTTACTATGGAAGGTTTTGTTTTATTAACCATACCTGACAAATTTCGATCTTCAGAATAATCCAGTTGCTCCAAACACCTTATGCATAAGTCTTTGTTCCAAATATCTTCCCTGAAATTTTTGATAAAAAATGAAATTAGTGTTTAGGTATTTTTCTTTTAAACACAATTTATAATTACTTTTTCGAACTTAAAATTGACGCCATTTTTTCAATTTAGGGAAAAATAGCTTATACGATTTCTTTTTAATTTTGAACTTTCGGTAGTTTGGTGCACCCATATCCATGATGCACTAATGTGTTACTTTATAAACCACAATGATATCCCACAACTTAAAAAAAATGATCACTCGATGTGCGTATACTTATGACGCACCTCGGTGCATCTGTATTTAAGAAACACATTGTAGTGAAAACAGTTGTAAAACTGCATGTATAAATATCTGCTACCAAATGTAGGGGATATTTTCTACTATGAGAGATTTTGTGAATTTTATTTGATGATGTGTTTATTGTTGTTACAGACAAACATATTTATACTTGAAAAAAGTTCATGTTCGTCGGTGCGCGTATACATGTAACACACAAATGCGGTTATGTTTATGAAACGCGTCATGTTGAATATTGTGTATAATGCATGTATACATATCTGATACCAAAGTAGCAGATATTCTCTCCTAAGGGGGATGTTGTGGAGATTCTTTCATGGTGCATTTATTGTTGTTGAGCATCGGTGCATTTAGTTTGTTTAACCGCACCTGCGCGTGTATATTGGAATAGATGCACCGCTAAAAAATTTTAATGTTGGGTTTTTGTGGTTCCACTTAAAACTATATAATCATCTCAAAGTTTTATTTAATTATTCAACAACATCAAACACAATATTTCATAGTATATATATGTTGCTTAAACTCACCTTGTCCAAGTACACACGAGGTTCGTCCAATTGTTGGAGAGTAGCATTGATTTATCCCTTCCTGTGAATTTGTAAAGTAAATATCAAACTCTTACAACTATGCTTTGTATTGCGCTTGACCGTCTTTTCTACCCGTACCTGATGTTGGGACTGGATTCTCCTTTTGTGGTATTCGTTTTATGATTGCAAAGTCTAATATTGATGCTATAAATAATGGGTTGTTTATCCTTTCACATGTACTTGTTCCTCCCAAACAATCGGTAGCACTTATGCGATTTTGTAGTCCTATCTATTGTCGGTTTGATTACTTGAATATTGTTAAATACAAACATAACATCTCCATGTATAGTATGTGCATGAATGGTTATGTCTCTGAAAAAATTAATTGGAAGAACCTGCTATATATAGATGGTCGTCCACGTACTCATGAGAATATTGCAGGGTTCATAAATAGTTCTAGGCGTTGTTTATTTTCTGCAAATTTTTCATTTGAGGAGCACTTCAATGACCCGTAGTTCTTTATGAGAAGGAAAGCTTCAAGGTTTGTTGTTGTACATGCAATACTATAGTTTGTCTCATGTTGACGAGCTGTTAATAAACTACAACTTTCGTAGTACCAACTGCATAGATTTAAGTCGTGTTGTTAGTACCTTGACCTACTGCATACATATAATGGTAGTATTGTGGATGGTCTAAATCGAGAACAACCCCAACACCACATAAACTTGGTTCTCCTTAACTTTCATTGTAAAAGAAGCCCATGACATCATTAAACCTCTAATTGATTTCTCTTTTGAGCTATGTTTATTATTTTCCATGGCTAGTCTAATTCTATGGGTTGCTTGATATTCAATTCTTGAAAGGTCATCTAATTTCTAATCCACCATTTACCACAAATAAAAAGACATGGTAGGGCCTTACAACTAAGTCGTAATGCCTTGTCACGATTAAAAAAAAAAAAGCTTGTCACTAAAATGTTTTAGACTTTTAAGTGATAAAGGTGAATACATTTAGTGGAGACCTTACAACTAAGTCGTAATGCCTTGTCACGATTAAAAAAAAAAAACTTGTCACTAAAATGTTTTAGACTTTAAAGTAATGAATGTGAATACAATTAGTCGGAAACCTATTTCGAACAAACTCAACAATAACAACATTCACAATGAAATTGAAGTTTAATTTTATCGTCATCTAATAGCAACATTTACAACGAAATTGAAGTGAGCTTTATCATCGAATGACAATATTTACGTTAGAAATTGAATCAACTTTATTTTGATGGTTTTTTAAATGAAATAATTTCATTTAGTAGTTAAAAATTATTTAATAATAATTTTTAAAATAAATTTATTTGATGATCAATATATATATATATTTTTAATTAAATTAAGATATTAAACAATTTTAATAATTTAATAAAAATAATAATTTGGGTGGATATTATTTATCTGGGTGAACATTATTTATCTAGTCTATTAATTTAAAACATAGTTTTCTATTTTGTTAGTTTTTATGTTTTTTTTTTCTTATCTTGAACTTTCGGGGTTGTTTTGAATCCGTAAATGACATTTTTTTGGCACACCAATGCTTTGAGAATAGTTTTTGGCTATTTATTAGGCTATTCAGAATGTGTACTTCTCAGCTAGCCCTTTCCGAGGGGTTACTAAGCTCCCCAAACAAAGATGAGTTGCAAAAGTTATGCCCCTCAAAAGTTGGCATATCAACTAACCACAACGAGGCCCACAAACCTTTTGGCATTTCATGGATGTTTACGGTTTTATCATTGACGCTTTATGTTTAAAGGCCTTTTTGACCTCATTGTAAATAACTTCTTGGGAATGCACGTAGCCATCACATATCTTCTCAAAGATAAGTTATCACCATTCTAGCAAGTTCATTTCGCCCTACAATCTGTTACAATTCTTACATATTTCATTTATTAATAAAAAAAAATATTTTTGTTGTTTTTTAATATAAATATGTTTCATTTCATTCTCTCTTAAATCTAATTCAAATCATATTTTAAATCAATTTATTATAATAGCTAAAATATAAATATAATTTATTTAAAAAAATAACACTTTTTTTAATTAAAAATACACCATCTAACAAATAAACCAAGCTATAATATCAACCTAACAAATAAACCAAGCTATAACATCAACCTTTTTTTTTCAAGAAAAAAAAAGCCTGTCCTTGTTATTCTTATTAAGAATCAAAGGGCATTAATAGCACCATCCCAAATATGGGTTACATCTCAGAGAGAATACAGCTCATACAATAATAAGTCACATCCAGATGCAGCCAGGGTGAAAGGCTAGACAATAGAGTGAATGCTCCCATCAGTTAACTGTCTCATCATGGAGGGGATCAGTCTCGTCAAACCCCAACTACCGTGAGCCAAAGGGATTAGATCAGCAATCTAAAAGAGGCCACTCAAGGAGAAGCAAATCAACTAGTAAAAAAGGGGAGTAAGCACCCTGAACAAGACTCAAAAGAGATGGAAGGTTTCATATGAGACCAAATGGTCCTCCATAAATTCTGAGAAACAACCAAAACTCGGAGTCAAAGAGAGAGCAGTTTTAGAGAGACGGTCTGCAATCCAATTATGTTCACAGAAGATGTGGCTGAAAGATAGATCCTGAATGCTAGTAATTAGCTTTCGTGTTTCTTGGCACCAGTGAAAGAGATCTGGTGGGGAAAGAGCAGTGGATCCCTTTTCCCGGTTGAGGATAATTGAAGAGTCACCAAATATGTGGGATAAGGGAGTCCCCATCACCTGGGATGAAAGCAGAAGGGCCCATAGGCCAAGTAATTCCACTTTTGTATTGGATCCATTTTCAGCCCCTAGAGCAAACTCAAAGGAGTGTGACTCATTCAGGTACAAGCTGTATCCAACACCGGCAACATTTATTACAGAGGCTCCATCGAAAAATCCACAGGGGTAGATCATGCAGGGAGGATGCCCAATATTCCTGACCTTTTTAACTTTGACAGTCTGAGAAGAATACAATTGCATAGAATTAGTGATCTGGTGCACAATGCTAAGAACAGTCATCTTCTTTCCTTCAAATATGGATAGGTTCCGAGCTTTCCAAATGGCCCACATAATATGGAATGGGATTGTGCAAAGTGTCGAGTGTATGGGGAAATTTACAGCCCAATTTTCCCAAAATATAACAAGAGTCTCAGCGTGAGGAGGAGGAGGCCAATGAAACTGTTCACATATGTGATCAAAAACATTCTTCCAAACAATGCAGTGTGAGAAGATATGTATGACTGACTCCTCATCAGCATAGCACAGAGCACAGATACCTGGACTAGACCGACCCCGTTCCTGAAGATTATCCTAGGTAAGATTTTTGTTCCTTAAAACCAACCATATAAAGCATCCAATTTTGCTTGGGAGTGCACTGGACCATAATAAAGTGTGAAGTCGATTGCCAAAATATGGGGAAAAAGATTTAACTATGCAGTCATATACAAGTTTAGCAGAAATAGAGCCATCCTGTTTGTTAAAGTCCCATAAAAGAGTATCAGATTGTGTTGTGAGACGAATACCACAGAGATCCAGACCCCTCGTATGTGCATCCTAGGCATATTTCCAAACCCCATTAATACATAAATCCTCGGTCATGTACCAGTAATGTTGAGAGTTCGGTAAAGTATTGCGAGCTTGCGAGAGAGTGTTGATGTCCAAATCCTCCAGAAAGGATCTCAGCTCGACTGGAAGGGTGAGAGAGGAAGGGACACCAATAACCGGGTCAATACCAATCAAAATATCATTACCGTTACCCATCTGCCAAGCAAGGTGACTTCCTAGCCAAAGGAGAGTCTGTAAAAAACCCCTCCAAATAGTAGATACCCCACGAGTACAAAACCTTTTACCTCTGAGCCAAGCTACCACCATGAGGTGTTTCAAGTATTTGTTGGAGAGTACCTGATGCCACAATCCATCATTCAACAGTACCCTCTAGAATTTTTTGAGACGCAGAGCAATGCCGAACCAATTTAGATTTTTTTATCCCCCAGCCCTCATACTCCTTTGGCCATGAGAGACTTTGCCAGTCTACCAAATGATATATGCGGTTATTTTCAGTGGATCCCCATAAAAAAGCAAATGTAATGCTCCCGAGTTTGTGCAAAACAGAAGCAGGGATGGGAGCTAATCCCAACCAATAAACCGGAATACTGGAAAGCACAGACTGAACAAGTATCAGACGACCTCCCAAAGAGAGTAGCTTGTGGGTCCAGAGACAAATCCTCTTCTCATATTTCTATACCAGCCAATTCCAATCACAAACCCTATAGCCAAGAGGTTTAATGTAGTAACCAAGGTACTTAAAACCAGAAGAAATCGGCTCCATCTGATATGGTAGGACCTTGGCAATGTCCAAGTAAATGTCTTCATCTATATTATTATACAGAAAGCAAGATTTATCTAGGCTGATACACATACCAAAAGCCTTGTAGAAGGTACCAAGAATTACATCAAAAGCAACCCATTCCTATAAAGTACTTGTGCCCATTAAGATCACATCGTCCATGAAAAGAAGATGGGTAAGAGCAAGGGAGGAAGTGATCTGAATACCTCAGATGAGACCATAATTCCGAGCATCAGAGATTAATAGGCTGATTCCCTCGATGACAAGGATGAATAGTAATGGAGATAAAGGGCAGCCTTGTCGAATGCCCCGAGAAGCAGAAAAAAACTTCGATGGGGTACCATTGATCAGGACAACAAAATTAGCAGAGGTGAGGCAGCCCATAATCCAATTAACAGCCAAGAGAGAAGCCTTGATCTGGATCAAAATGAGACGGATATAGGTCCAATTTACATGATCAAAGGCCTTAATCAAGTCCAGTTTGAGGATGAAGGCACATATATTTTTTGTTTTTACAGAATGGAGAGCCTCTTGAACGCTCAGCCTAACACATTAATAATCTCTGCGCTAAGTGATGCAATGTGCTAAACAAAAAAAAAATCATATCCCAATTGTATTGAAGTGATGTAATTTGCTATATCACACAATTGTATTCCAATGATGTGTTTAAATCTCAATGATGTAGTTAAAATATTAATTTGAAATTTTAATTTTGATTTTATTTAAAAATTATCATAATTATAAATAAAATAAATATTATATGACCAAAGCTGCACAAGAAACAATCATATCCCAAATGTATTAAAGTGATGTACTTTGTTATCAAACACAACCATATTTCAATGAATTTAATTTAAATATTAATTTGATATATTTTTATTTTATTTTATTGAGATTTTGATTTTTTTATTTAAAATTACTAGAATTGTAAATACAAACAAGTGAAATAGCAGCAAGGCTGCTTATACCTGCCGTTTAGAAATATTTTCATGTGATAATTTATATAAATTGAAAGTTGAAGTAATTATGAAACATTAAAAACTTGCAACAATGTATTACTTGTTGCTATGTTGCTTATTTTTTGATGTGACATTATTAGGTGCTATGCTGCTTATTTTTCTATGTGAAATTACTTGTTGTTTTAATGTTGATGTGTTATTTATTACTTGTTGTAACTATGTTGCTTATATTTCTATGTCAAGTTAGTAACAAAGCTGCATAATACCCACCTCTTAAGAAAAGTTTTGTAAAAAAATAGTTGTAAAAGAAATGACAAGTAGATAATGATAAAATGTACACAACTACTTTCTTAATTAGTTATAGAGTAAGACCTTGAGATTAAAGATCCAAAATAAGTTTACTTGTAGTTGTGAATTTTCTTTGCCTATAGTTTGTTCCGAGAGTTCTCGTGATTTGGCTTACCTCCTCATCTAGGCTTTCTTGTCAGTTGCATTTGTGGATAGGAAAATATCCGTCACTACCAATTTAATAATTAAGTTTATGGTCATTAGATGAATCATGGGAAAATCTCCGTCACTACCAATTTAAGAATTAAGTTTATGGTCACTATCAAATCTTTATGGTCATTAGATGAATCATGGGAAATTTATTGCTTAGATGAGATCAAAATCTTAAATAGAAAAGGACTAATGCAACTCTATAGGAACTAACTAATGATATGGAGCATTAATTAAACTACCATACTTCTAACACTGAGTACAATGGTGGACAAGCTAATGAATGTCCTTACGTATATTATACCAATAGTAGCCCTTATAAAAAAGAAAGTAGTACAAGCACCAAAGCGACCAGCACAACCCTTCGAATGAGCCTCTTCCATGATGTGAATTTACTAAAGTTTATCAATAGAACGGAGAAGGACTCCACTAAAGCCTTTATTAGATAGGGTACCTCTAAGAAAACAAAAGAGTGTAAAATAGACTATACGTTTACTATAGGACCTAAAAACACTTGAAGTAAGAGTACGTAAAGCTAAATATTCCTGGATACCCATAATATAGGGATTATATGTGTTATTACTATATGAATATATAGTAGAAGATTGAAATGACCTTTCTCCCACGAGGGATCAATAAACTCTTCATTAAAATAACATAGAGAATATAAAAGGTAAATCAAAGGCATAGAAATAAAATAGGATTTCAATAAGCATGTATAATAATACCCACATAAGGTGAATACTTTTTTGGGGATGTAAAACCAAAAGTGGCAGATAGGGCTAAGTAAAGTAGTTGATTTATTTGTTCTAAAATGCTAATAGGGATCTTCACAACAGGTGGCAACCTGTGTTATTTTAGTTAGCGCTTACCTGGTCTTTTTAGTTAGCCTCAACCCACATAAATGGCTATTTAGACATAAAAATGCTTCATGATACCCCTACACGAGGATCTTTATTTATATTTTAGCACGATAAAGCCAAAGGCAGAGCCAAACGAACAAAGCTTGGCTAACCGCCCCAACCGCAGGAGCCATGCCGAGAGAGCAGACAATGCTAAATGCTTTTTACCCGCCGGCCGAACTTAAGTGAAGTGGTGTCAGAACCAAAATTATTAACAAGTTAACCAAGTCCTGTGCCGATTTTAACTACCCCATCCCAACACAGACAGACGGCAGACTGAATGGACAACAGGAGATAGCAAAAATCATATACATAATAATTTATTTGTTCAAAAACGCTGATCAGGGATATTCATAACAGGTGGCAGACTGCATGGACAACCGAAATCATCTACATAATAATTTATTTGTTCCAAAATGCGGATCCAATTTATTTGTTCCAAAATGCGGATCAGAGATCTTCACACATGGACAACAGGTGATAGCAAGTGGAGTATGCCGCGGTCACTGCCTTTACCATCAATGGAATATATCAATCGAGAGGCCTGGTTGGCGAGCTTATTTTTTCCTGCATTTTCAGTTGGAGGGAATGCTGAGCTTGGTGATCAATTTCTTTACAGGGTTGTAGTGTATTCAGTAAGGTTTCTGACTTCACTATGTCTGTTTTCTTCTTGATGCGTTAAATTCCTGCAATTTGTTCTAGCATTACGGCCATTTTTGTCCAGGCTATGGAGTGTTTGTTTTTGTTGAATCCTGCATCAATCTCAACTCGTTTTAAAGTGTTCTTTCCTGATTTGGTCGCTTCTTTATATATTTCTTCAAGCTTCGGTGAAATTCTCGCCATCCTTTCACTCATTCTTGTTTTTGTTGAATCCTGCATCAATCTCAACTCATTTTAAAGTGTTCTTTCCCGATTTGGTTGCTTCTTTATATCTTTCTTCAAGCTTTGGCGAAATTCTCGCCATCCTTTCACTCATTCTATAGCATCTTGACCACTTTGGAGGTTATTCTACTGCTTTAACCGTTTTTTTTGCAAATGCAGACAATTGTCCCTTATACATAGCACGAACTTACTTGTTTCTTTACTTGCATGTGTAAATGACGGGTTCCTTTTTACTCTGTCATGTTTTATACAGTTCATGCACTGCAATTTGTCATGTTTTATATAGTTCACGCACTGCAATTGGAATCAGGACATATTTTAATGCCTTGAAAAGCCGCTCGTGGGGTTTTCGTCGATATGGCCTAGTAATATCTCAGTAGCGGTGGTTTTACAGGGTATTTTAATATGTGCAGGGTCGAATGGCAGTGATTTTGTGGCTCATCAAGACATTAATTAGGACACTTTAACGAAGTAAGTTTGGAATGTTTTTGTGATAACATGTCATTATGTGTCATTCCTTATGCATCATGGTTTTAACTATTGCCATTAGATTTTGTTCTTCCCACGAGAACACACTATTCAAGGGGTTTGGGACTCAGGTAGGTTGGTCTTCATTTTAACGGCTAAATGACAGTTCCAGCCTGTCTCTTCCACACTCTGCTTCCTTCTTGCTTGCCTTCTCTTGCGATATTCGCGAAGGTAAAACGCCAAAACAGACAAGAAAGATTTCAAGGTTAAACTACATTGTGAGATGTTTTAGGATTCATTGCTATTTATAAATTCAGAGGGGTCTAGACGACAACAACAAAATAGAGTTCTGGGAAACCATGGAGATCATCACCATAACCATGCTATTAAGATACAGCCTCCTCCTCCTTCACCACCACCAACAACAACACCATCACCACCACCTAAGACACAGCTTCCTCCTCCTCCACCACCTCCTCCTTCTATTCTTCTGCAGGAGCTCAAGAGGAGGAGAAGCGAAAGAATTTCCAATGCCAGTAATAAGAAGGTCAGCCATGAAAAGAACGCTTCCTCCCTGCCATTAAAACCAGAGAGACAGAATTCTCCCCATGATCAAAATTCTGACAGCAAGCCAACGGGAAATATTAGTATTTCTAGGCCTCGTTCCAGCATACCTTCAGCATCCACGGATCGAATATTATCAGATGATCAGGAATCTGCAAGATCAGATGATACATGCCTATGGTAATATCCCAATTACAAAATGTTGCTTCACAGCCGTCGACAATTCACAGAGATGAAGACAATAATAATGAGATATCTCCATTGAACCCCCTTAAGTCCAGAAAGGATTCGTCTGAAAGTCGAAACGTGAGTTCTACTTATTCTTTCTTTTTCGTTATTTCTTTGTTTTTGCATGGAACAGTGCGTTTAATTTCTCTTGATAAAAAAACTGGAGATTAATAGATCTTCTGCAATGAAAGAAAATGAAATTTTATAAACAAAACAATTAGAACTTTCTCAAGATTCGAGCACTACACATATACCATCTAGCACAATATAGTTGTACCATATACAAACAATCTACACTTATCTGTACGTTTATTCTTTTTTAAACTATGATGTACTGTGCACATAGACATTCTACCCCCAAGTAGGAAATATCTCCCTTTAGCTGTGTAGTAAGCTATTTAACTACTTGATCAGTAGGCATTCTCTGCGAGCTGTGCAGTGCTTGAGTCTTACCTGTTCCTAATTTGAACATTATAGTGCCTCTGCTTTACGTTGCCCACGTTAGCATTCTATAGCCCAAGCAGAGAAGATAGTTCAAAATTATAAAACCATTAGGCATTCTCAGTAAATAGTGTACTACTGCTAATATTTTGGACCTCCTAGAACTTCTAATTTACTTCCTATTAAGAAATTTTATATTTTACTTCCTATTAAGGAATTTTATATTTTACTTCCTATTAAGGAATTTTATATTTTAGGTATTTATTTTAGCCATGGACTGGTTTTTTTAAGCAGAATAGACTAATAAATCAACTATTTGTTTTTTAACGATTTGTTATTCACATTTAGTGTTCCAATCTGTGTGGAAATTCACTATTAAATTTAATGAAATTATAAATTTTAATAAAACAAATAAATTTACAAGGCTATATATTTATAAATTTATTATGTCTGATTTCCTAATTTTTTATTAATTTCCATGTTATTGTTTACCCATAATTTTTTTTGCTCATTATTTCTTACCAGGTTTAAGATTCATACATGCTAATTCTAGATTTATGTGAGGAGTTATGCAAATATGGTTAACATGCATATATGCTTAGAATCCTATATGTTTCCATTTAGTTTAACAGTTTTTTTTGGGATATGATATCTCTATTAGGGTTAAGATGGATTTGCTCAGTGATGCCAAACCTGAACTGACATGGTATTCTGACATTCTTGTTTTGTATGTGTGATTATTGCATTAAACTTTCATTTCTCCTGCTAAATCTTGTCTACTATCAACCATTCTTGAATTCTGATCACAATCACATTAATGTGCTTCAGGTTGCAAGCTCCTTCGATCATGCTTATGAAGCTAAAAATCAGAAAAGCTTTGACTATGATCAATTTCCAGCTGCTCTCCAGCATAATTCTGCAGCTTTGTCAATCAATCCAGTCTCTGTTCTGGAATTGCCAGCAGAAGCACATAATTTAGAAGCCGATGATGTGGATGAACAGGAAGTTGCTGATAGGGAAAAAGAAGACTATGAATTCTCGAGCCTTCCAGTTGATGATAAAGGTTATCATTTCTTCAAACCTGTTACCAAGCACTTTAATACTAACGTTGTCGATGGTGTCTGAGCTCTCCACCTCAAGAGTTATAGTCTTTCCGATCAACGTCTTCATGAATATCTGCATCTTGAAATCTAAATTTTACAAACACAACACCTGCACCTGCACAGTGGTAGCGCACCATTAGAGACTCCACATAACCCCAGAACCTCACAATGAAACCCTACGCTCCATAGAATCAAGGTATCCAACAGAGAAACTGCACAAATCTTTCATCGGATAACCAATTGTCGATCGGCAAAAGGATAATAAACACGTTTTTTGCAGTTTATACGAAAATCACAAGTGAAAAATACTCCAATTGAAAATTCAAAACAAAGAATTTGGACAGCCTAAAATATAAACACAAAATTCTGAAAAGACGACAGAATTCATGGCGGCTTACTATACAATACAAGAAAGAAACGTGAGCAGCCTAAAATATAAACACAAAAATGCGAAAAGACGACAGAATTCATGGCGGCTTACGATAGAAATCACAATGAAAAACACAGAAATATGCGGCGGCGGTTTACAGAAATATGCCCAAACTGGATAGAAATCGCAATGAAAAGAAGAGGAGGGCATTCTCCTGACACCCCTTCCGAATGTGAACCAATCATAACGCGACGGGATTCAACTGAATAATCCAACTAGTTATTTCTAGGAGTTGAAGTCGCGTTATGACTCCCCGGGTCAAACGTTGAATTTTGTGATGTCATTGTTACCAGGTGTCGACTGAAATCCAGATAACAAACTTCGAGGATGACATCATCCCTTCTTAACCAATAACAACACAAATAAATACAATTTTAATAAATTTAAAAATTGCTATTTTTCACATTTCAAAGTTTAACTTTCTAATACAAATTTTAATCTTTTTCATATGCGCCAATATGCACCAACTAATTCCAAAGTCAACGCAGGTTGACTTGTGAACGATTACAATATACACTGCCTACGATAGGTATAATAAATAGCATATAACAAAAGTTTAGTAATAACAATAACTACTTCTATCCAATACATATCTCCCTAAGAAATACCCATCGAAATTAATCAACGCAACCCCATTAATTAATATGTGGCTTGAATAAATCAACGTAACCCCATTAAAATGATTGACTGATACACAAGCGGTAGTTGGCTGACTCGAGTGCTCATAATTAAGAAATCAACTACGTTGCTTAAATAGATTAACCTTCCCGTGAAAAAATTAAAAAATTAACTAGTATTAATTTAATCAATCTTTTTTCAATAACTATTGTGTTGGATGTTGTGTTTATATGTCATATAGGTGTTTTCTATTCACTCAAAAATCTAAGTAGAAGATTGTGCCTTACCTGCATTTGTTGTATGGGTATCTGATTCGCTAGGAATAAGGTTATTTTTATGGAAATTATATCCCAGCTCAGATTATTGCGGGATGCTGCTTTGGTATCTTGAAAGCTTTTCCTCGGGAGGTTTCTATTAAACTTGTGTGCATCATCAATCCTCCAATTATTGATGTTTCTGTCCCTTGGGCCTTTGTGGATGGAGTTTCGCAAGGCAGGCCTAGGGCCGGCGGTGCCTGAGGGACTCTTCATCTCTCCAACCATCTATCTTTTCAGTTTGTAGCCGGTTTGGGTGACGTGATGAACAATTGTGCTGAATTCTCAACTTGTCTCATCCTAATGAGACTCTCCCGCATGCTTGGGGTTCACCAACTACATATTTTTGGTGATTCCAAGCCGATTATTGATTGTCTCAAGTTGTGCAAGACGCCTTGGAACATTACTCTTCTTCCTCTCTATGAGGCCATTGACAGGATCCGACCTCTTTTCAGCCGAATTGTCTTCCATCATACCTTCAGGGAGAACAATATTGAGGTTGATTTGCTCTCTAAGAAAGGCCTTCTTTTGCCGGATGGTTTCATGGATAAATGGGAAGTGACCGGAGGAATCTCTAGGCCTTTGGGCCGTTCTTGCTTTTAGTCCCTTTCTCCCCTGTGTTTTATGATGTTTTCAATTTTTTTCTAGAAGCTAATAGAACTACAATTAGAAATCTCCTTTTTCTAATGATTATGGATTTTCTGAACAGTCTTGTTATCTGATTTTTCACCAGAGATGTATGACTTTGCTGATTTGAACCATATGGTTTTTTATCAATAAAAACTATGACTTTTTTTCTTGGAAAAAAAAGTTTGTATTTTGTCTTCCAAAGCAAGTCAAGGATCTTAAGCAATTTTCCTCATAGATTAGAGAGGTGGGTGTTGATTACTCGCTTGAATGCGATGTAAAAGTGTTTATTTCCTATTTCTATAACAACTTATTTTGTATAATAGTTGTCAACTAGGGTTTTTAAGAGCATTGTTTTTATTTTCAAACTAATAGAGATATTATAATATATTAATTTAATTGATAAAAAAAGAGTATGTTCGTCCATCACAAGGAAAACCAATGTCATGCTTGTTGATGCTTCCAACCTTGCTTGATGATTGTTGTTTTTTATATTGATATGGGTGGCGATATATAACAACTTTATTCATTGTTTTATTTTCTTAGACTCTTCAACATGTGGTTCTCTTGGTGCATGTAGCTCATTAGTTTCTTCCTCATTTTTATGTGCTTTTGTAGATCCTTATTTTGATTTAAACTCATATTCTTTATTTTTTGCTTTGTGTATAGATACTTTAACTATTTTACTTGTAAGGATTGCTTGATGTGTCCTTCTTGTTTAGTAAGAGAAATATCATGCAATATAATTTCCTTTTTCTTGTACCAAAACTTCAAGAACTTCTTTTGCACCTTAGTTTAACTGTACTGACAGAGTCTATAAAAAATATGTCAAAACAAAATCTACATCATCTATATCTATAGCACAAAAATATGAATGCAACACATATTTGTCCATAGTATTCTTTAAATCTTTAAAAAATGAACATTTTCACCCTCAATTTATGTACTTTGCATATGATTTACAAGGTCTTGCAATCTTTTATCCAGATTAGCATTTATGAAATTATGCTTACTATGAGGGTTTATAGAAACGACTCCCTTATCTTGTTGACTACATCTACGAACATCTAATATCAAGTTGTCACATGGAAATAAACCAAATTGTGTGGTTTTTTACCATTCTTCACATTATGAGCCCACCTATATAAAAATACTTGTTCATATGCTTCATCTAAAAGTTTAAATAGCTCCTCAAAGAAAAGAACACGACCCCATATACCTACTTCATATTTTAAATGAGAGTACCAATAGCTTCTCCAAAGGGACACATTTTACTTATAATATGCAATGTATTCTTGAATATTAGGACCATCAAATTTTCTTGTAAAATACCTTTTTCTTGGAAAAATCCCACAACCAAAACTATAGCATAATGTTCAATGTGATTTGAGGCAACCAATTTAAAATGACCATAACTTCATCAATATTGCTTAGAATCTCTTTTATGACCAAAATTATGAAACGCCGTGGTAATTTTGTATCTATTCTCGAAAGTCGTTTGGTGGAAATTTGTGCACTCTATCAAAAGATATATGATCTATTATTTGTGTGATTATCATTGGAAAATCCCTTACACTACAAATTTTAAATCAATGATAATTCCACTTCTTGAACTCTAACTTGGATGATTTTTTTATAAATCAATTGTTTTTGTGAGAGGAAGTTGGATCTATAGCCAAGTTCTTCAAATTCTACGAAAAGTTTTAAAAATTGATCTAAATATTTCTATCCTTTTTTCCTCGAAAAAACTACAAAAAGAGAAACAATATTCCCCACTTTTTGCCTAAGAAAGGGCTTTGCTACCAAATGTTTTGTTCCTTAATATATTTGAAGATAGAATATACGGATTAACTTGCACATAACACGATAAATCTACACAATAATAAATAAGTTAATGAAAAAAATAATGGAAACAAGATCGGGCCTTAAGGTAAGGTAACACCATTAACTATTCATCATGGAAGGAATCACTCCACAAGCCATGCTTGATACAAAATAATTAATCAATACTTCAAAAGACATCTCATTATATTCCTTTAACATTTTTATATAATTTCTATGAACTTTCTAAAAGGAAGAACCTTCTAGGGAGCCTTTTACAGTTATTGCTTTCACATTACATCTACTTCACAGGCCTGATTTAATAGAGATTACCTCAATACATAGCATTATCTCCTCAAATACCTCCCTATGTACCCCATATTATCCTCCTTAGGTGCATTACAAGGGCTCAAGATGATCCAAAATGGATTTGAACAAGACAGATGGTTATGAGATTCAATACCTAAGTGCAATGCGACAATCGATGAGTGTATGAAAATAAAATAAAATGACCATGCAAGTTTTAAAGATTAAAGAAAGAAAAAGTAAACAAAAAAACCAAGAATTAAATGAAAGAAAAAATAAGAGAGAAAGATGGGAAATGGGAAATGAAAGGACAAGAATGCTTGGTCTTCCCATTATGCTAGCATTACATATATATTATTGTAATTCCACACAGAGAGATTTTGTTGGCCCAGATGTGAGGATGCCATAGAGCTATGAGTTACATTGCAACTAGAGAGTATTGAAATAAAAATTGAGCAACCATCATAAGCTGTTTTTTCCCGTTTGGATGTCCAAGGTAAATACATTTTCTTTATGTTATGAGTTTTCTCCATTGTTGTGTTGAAATTTTGGGTATGAGCCATTATTGTTTTTATATGTGTTTAATATGATGCATGTAGTTGGATTAATGGTTAAATGATGTATTAATGGTTGAATAATGAATTTCGAGCTATAGTTCTAATAGTTTAATTATAATTCCATTCACCATTAGCAAATGAAGAATGCCGACAACTCTAAGTTACCCAATTTGATTTACTATGAAATTGGAGATACATGGTTTCTATTAATTGTATCTTGCACTATTTCAGCTGAGTTTTAGTTTTGTCCAGCCAATGTGGTGACTTTGGAAGCCATAATAACAATGTGTTTTCTTTCCCACTCTCATACACAACAATAAATTCTTACCATGGGTTGTACACATCAATGGTTGTGGTCGTATGTTGCATGATAATCTTCCTTAGGGATACACACACATTTTCCCAAGTATTCTTCAACTCATTGAGGTTGTATGCATGATGTACGACCAATACACAACAACCTAGTACAATTTATTTAGTTCCCCGAAGACATCTAAATATTGTTGGGCATGTGACTGGAAACATAAGATGCAGAATGGAGAGTCCACTTGAGAAGTGTAACCATGAATCTTATTTAATTTCCCATTCCTTCAAATTGTTTTTGGCATTGTGGTTTAGGTAAATTAAGCATATTTTCCTTCAATATGTATTGTATAGTGTGGTTTTTTCTTATTCCTGCCCTCATCAAGAAGCCAACTCATACATGATTTAATTAATTGCCCTCATATATGTTTTAATGATTAGTGTATGTATAGTGTGGTTTTTTCTTATTCCTCCCCTCATAAGGAAGCCAACACATACACGATTTAATTAATTTCCCTCATATATGTTTTGATGATTAGTGTTTAATTTTGAATTAGAGTTTGATTATAAGAATACGAAGGCATTATATGAGACACTCTAGTCCACTGTGAACCATATGCCACTTACAGGTGGAAGCTTCATCCTTAGCACTCCATTTAAGACTATATATATGTATGTGAGCTCTGCCTTGTAATATTGAGTTGAAGCATGTTCTTCCTTTTTGATAGAACACTTCCTTATTAATGGAGGAATACATTTTATTTGTTTTTTTGGTTTGGCTTTAGTGGTGAAGTAATTGATTACATTGTTGTTGGATTGTTGGGAAACTATGTCGTTGAGCAAAGTGTCGGTGTCCCTATTGTTGGATTACTAAGAAACTAGGCCATTGAGCAAGCATTATTGTCCTCATTCATGCTAGCATATTTTACTCTTTATTCATAATTGGATCAATACATATATATATTTTTAGACTATATTCACTTGCACATATACAAGCTCTGGGTAACATCACAACTTATTATTACTTGAGTTCGATGATTAGTGGCTATCCAATGTGGCTATCATTTTATAAGCAAGAAAGATTCAAGCCTAGAAGTAGAGAAGCACAACCAATCCCAGTGTGCATGCCTCACGATAAGCAACAAAGAAATCAACCAGTCAAGTCCTAAACCTAGATATGAAGATAAAGTTCTAAGTGGTAGAGCAATTGTAGAGTCCAACTAGTAGTTTTGGTATCCAATTTTACACTGAGTTCAAAAGCCTTGGTAGTCATTATGAAGACATAGATCTCTACATAAGACTAAGAATAGGGATTGTATTTTTATTCCGTAGAGGATTTGTGTTGGTGAAGCGAGTGGACTTGTTGCAGCTGTAACTATTTCCCAAATTTTCTAAAAAATTTGGACCCTCCTTTTAAATTTTGTCTTGCTTGGATTTGTTTTGAATTGTTGAACTATGTTGTCTTCTGCTACATATTTAGATCTTGAGGTTGAGATGGGGTAAATTGCTTGTCGTTCTTCGGAATTTGAATGACTATCTTTGTCTGCTGATGCTGTTGACTTGAACTTGAAGTTTTGATTTGTCAATATTTTTGCTATCGAAAGTTTATTGAACAATGAATCGCGGCCATAGTTCTCTATGCAGCCGTCGTTGCGGGAGATAAATAATGAATGACCCGATGGTTAGTTTTGATTTTCGCTGATTCCTTGGGTTTATTGATAAATTGTTTAAGTTGCGATTTGTTGTTTTAACACTATCGGAAGCCAGTTGAAGTTTGATTCAGAACTGTAGTTTTTCTCCATTATTGATCCATTTCGGAGGATCAATAATAAACGTTCCGATGGATTAGGGCTTATCCTCCCCGATTCCATGTATTATTGTTTTTCTCTTCTCTATCGAAAAGTTTTATGACTTTGATCGAAAGCTGTAGTCTGATTGCTTTCCGCCATTGCGGCTCCTGAGCAAACTAAACGTCCGCCATATAACTGCTCCAATCACCGATGGTTTTATGATTACCAAGACCCGTAGTTGGTTTGACATCCGTCGTTGCGACTTTCTCGTAAACTATCTTTCCGCCCGATGCTTTAGTATTTAGTCTTTCCAATGCCAATAGACTTAATGGCCTCATAGAACTCATTGTCTGTCTGAAGCCCGTTGTTGCAACTGTGAATAAAACTATCATGTCGATGCTTTAATGGTTCAGAACGCCGATAAGGATTTTTCCCGTCATTTTGTGAGTTTTTTACCCTTTCTTTTGGGCAGCGACAGTTTCTGATTTTTGTTAGGGTTTTTTGTGATGAGAACACAGCGCAGGGTTGCATGTTTGATGCTTAGTCTCATTAATAGGGTGGTTTACATTTTCTTGAATGCTGTCCATATTAATGTTGAGTTTTTTGTTTAACTGTAGACAGGCTTAGAATATTTTTTAGATCTAGTTTGATGATTGCTGTTGTGAAGAAGACATCTCTAAAAGAAAAGTTAGAAGCAAAGATGTTTCTCATAGAGGAAGATAGTGAAAGGTTGAGATCAACAGGTTATTGAACAGAATTGATAGCAGCAGAGGCCCAGGCTTGGAGATGGCTCATCAGTTACCAAGCCAGTCCCTTTTTACAAAGTGCTTGTAAATCTTAATCTAAAATGTAACGTATTGTATGAATCATGAGCACTCACAAAGGACAAAATTGTGAGATCAAACGGTTGGGGGAGCCCAAAGGTCACCCGGGGGGGCAACCCAAAGGTTTTGCTGTTTGTATAAATATAGGAGAATTAGAGGGAATAAAGAACTTTTTCCCATTGAGATTTGTGAGTTTGATGTAAGAAGAACTATTTCCTTTTGCATAAAGAAATTACAAGTTTCTTGTTGGAGAAAGCTTGGTGGAACTTTTCAAATGCTATGCCATGGATGGGTTGAATGTGAACTATTTCATTTTCAGCTTTGTGTCCATGAACTGTGAGATCGTTCTAACTCTTTGAACCTATGTTCTTGTATGAATGCTCTCTAGTTTATTTTATGGAATTTCCACTACGAGTAATGAATGTTGTTCGTAAACAATTAGCTATCTGGTTGTTGATATATCTTTATTACTGTTCATGTATTTTGAAATAAGTAACAACTATCTATGATTTTTCTTAATGCATGTGCATAAATACATTACTCATTGATAAATGATAATCTTGCTCCCTAGGGATAGGCTAGATAGTTAGTTTTTGTTTCTTGCTGTGTGTGATTTAGATGCGAGAGAGTTAAGATGAGAGGTAATAACCTGCACATCACATTGTGACCGCTCCTCATATTCTCTATCAATCTGCATTTTTAGTTAGGCACTTGCATATCATACTTAAAAATAAAAAACTAAAACATACATGGTGGACCGGGCCGTAACTGGTAAAACCCTTTATTTTGGTTACTTGACCTACGGTATCCGGACCATAAACCGGACGGATTCCCCATACCAAACAGTAACGGGCTAGTTGGGAACGTTTATTGGGGAGAATCCCTAACTGTTGTCGCCTGCGATTTTCCAGGCCTCAACATGACTATAAGTCCCTAGTTTATAGATCACAAGCTCATTACAACAATATACTCATTAAGAGCTCAACATGTAACTTGCAAGGGGAGCATAACATTCCTTTAGCCACCCAAGTTAAACCCAATTGACCTTTTCATTTTGAAATATATATCTTGGGTAAATGTACGGAGCACTTCCCCTCATTTCAAGGATGGCACCTAAGGTAAACTAGATTCTACAAAAGCTCGATACTTTACCAACAACTCCTAATGATCATAATATTCAACAAATGACTTATGAAGAACATCATGTCACAATGTAGGATTTGAATTTGGGAGAGGATAACAATTTTCCTTGTAACCACTCAAACTTAAACTCATTTGACTCCTATTGTAATTGTTATTAAAAAAACTACTAATTATACCAAAATTACAATTAAAGATTAAGATAAATACAATTTTGAGAATAAAATATACATAAATTAATAATAATTATGAATCACATATTATCAATTATATTTCCTTGTTATTAAACCAATAGTTTTTTTTCCAAATAAACTATAATGATTTGATTAACTTTCCCATGTCCCCAATACCCTCATTTCTTTGACTCCAGTTACTTTTGTTTGTGATGTTTGCAAGCTCACGTTGGGAGGTAGCATCATCACCTTGCGTTGGAATGTGATTTTCTCATTGTTATACCAAATAAAGATTTGATTCAGATAGACTAAAACCTATTGATTCTCCTTATCTAGACTATTGATTCTCCTTATCTAGATTTGTGTATGGGATAAAAGTGATATTCCAAGATGTCTTTCTTATTTTTCTATGCCACACGTTACAAACTATAGACTACATTGACTAAATTTTTGTTGATTTTCTCTTATCTGCATTTGTATTCCCACTCAAGAATAATAATGTGACAACAAATCCCACCCCACTGGGAGTATGAGGAGGAAAGTGCTAAATCTAAAGGAAATCTCATCCAAATAAAATCGATTTCGATGCAGATAAAAATAATACATAAACATAAGGCTTAAAATTTAGCTTAGACCATTAATTATGCTTTCCTCATTCTCCTTTTGTACCTTGAGCTTCAAATATTCAAAGTGATATAAAAAATTAACTATAAGCCCATTTGCATACACCACTTTAAACGTGGGGCTTAAGCTTCAAATATAAAAAATAAACTATAAGACCATTTTCCTCATTCTCCTTTTGTACCTATTCATAATAATTATAATAAGCTTCAAATATTCAAAGTGATGTACCTATCCGAATTCCTTGGATCTTGGAAAGGTGTCGACCTTATCTTATTTTATTCATTAAGGTGCATTTTTGTGTGTTTACTTTTTATTTTATTTTAATATTACATTATTTTATTTTATTTTATTTCAAGGTGTAGTTTAATAATTGGGATGGGGCATTTTTCTAAATGAATTTAGGTTAAGATTATTATAAATATAAAGCTTTGTTGAAGGGAATTGTTTGACTTTTTGGAATTCGTTTTTCTTTTTATTATTATTAGTTAGATCGATGATTTCATTTATTCTATGTTATTTTAATATGTAGTTTAATATTTGGGATGGGTATTTTTTTAAATGAATTTAGGTTAAAATCATTATAAATATAAAGTTTCAACGAGTTTTGTTGAATGGAATTGTTTGATTTTTTGGAATTGTTTTTTAAGATTGATAAATATAAATAATGGTTATAAAATCCATAAATATATATGTTTGGAAAAGTTTTTATAAAAGTTATAATTTAAATATTTTATAAATTTGATTTTTTTTCATATATTTGATTATTTATATTTATATTTTATGTTATTTTAATATGTAGTTTAATATTTGGGATGGGTATTTTTCTAAATGAATTTAGGTTAAAATTATTATAAATATAAAGTTTCAACCAGTTTTGTTGAATGGAATTGTTTGATTTTTTGGAATTGTTTTTTTAAGATTGATAAATATAGATAGTGGTTATAAAATCAATAAATATATATATGTTTGGAAAAGTTTTTATAAAAGTTATATTCTAAATATTTTATAAATTTAATTTTTTTCACATTTAAATGAAAACTAATAATTTTAGCTTGAAATCTGATTAGAATTATTGAAATTACATATATCATATATTACATTTTGGTTGTATTAGAGTTATTCAAAAATGTTGAATTCATTTTATTCAAAACAACAATAATTTTCTTAATCTAAAATTACAATTTAAATTTTGACAAAGATTACATACTCAGATTCTAATAATATTGATATAGAAATGTTTAAATTTGTAAAATGTTTAACTTTTTTCTCCATGAAATCTTTAATATTACAAATAAAAGAATCTCATACATCAATTCACACTAATATACTATGACTTTTGATTGAACCCCATAAAATTTTTAATCTTACAAATAAAAGAGTCTCATATGTAAATTCACAATAATATGCTATGACTTTTGATTAAATTACTATTATAGTACATCAAGATCATTAGATTACCATATGTTATTACTTTTGATTGAATTACTATTGTATTGCATACCATATTACCATATGTAAAAGCAACATGGATAAGAATATGCCATTTGAGTGTATATGATCAGTGATCAAAATTGAATCCTTCATAGCCCTTCCTAGGGGGTCTAGCCCTTCCCAGGGGGTATAGCCCTTCCCAGAAGTACATTTTATAAAATATACTTCAAATAAAATATAATCTTTCAAATTTATCCTTCATTGAAGAAGGAAAAAAATATTTATAAATTTCAAAAGATTTGAAATAGTCTTTCAATATTATTTTAATTTCTTTAAATATATATAAAACATAAATTAATTAATCCATATTAATTACTTAATTGATTTTGACATCTTTCTAAAATAAACATTTTTCTTAGATTATAGCATTTTCTAAGTTTTTCCTATTTTTTTCCAGCTAAATCTCGGCCTTGATTTTTTATTTTTGTATTCAAGAAAAGAAAAGATTCCATATTTGATATTGGAAATAATAATTTCGTTTCAAAATTAGTGAAGTTGAGTCGATATTTAAAGAGATGGTTGTGTGGCTGCGAGATCGTGACTGGCGAGGTTGATATTGCGACTGGCGAGCTAATTGGTTTAGCATAGGTGATGGGGGTTGTAGAGCTTCAGAGCTTCTCATGTGCATCAATTTTTTTTTTCAGCCATTCGAAGTTGATCCTTTTCTTTGTTTTTTTATTTGTTGTCTGGTTGTTTTGTAACTTGATTTATGTGTGCTGGGGAGGCAGGTGCGGGGGGGATTCTCCTGAATCCCGGAGGACAGGTTGAACATACATTTGCTTGGGGGCTTGGAAGCAGGACCAACAACGAAGCTGAGTGGATGGCTCTTATTCAGAGCCTTCACATTCTCAGGGAAAACAAAATTCGCAAGGCCTCGATTTTTGGGGACTCTAGGCACGTCATTTATAAACTAAACATGGGGTATAATGAAGGAGCCGTCCAATGTCGGCGACTTTATGAAAAAGCTAAGGTCCTTATGTCCAGCGGATACGAAGCATATCATATCCTCCGGCACAATAACTCG